>JAACNH010001264.1:0-18438 GCA_019447015.1 Hymenochirus boettgeri
TCCTCATTTATACCCTTCATATTATTACAGTCCCTGCTATAAGGACTAGGATTCTCTATAGTGTATACAGAGTGAATATTCCTCATTTATACCCTTCATATTATTACAGTCCCCGCTATAAGGACTAGGATTCTCTATAGTGTACAGAGTGAATATCCCTCATTTATACCCTTCATATTATTACAGCTGTAGCAGTGAAGTAGTGGATTGGGATGAAATGTAAAGGCTGGAAACGTGCTGTAGAGAAGTATAGTTCACCCCTAACGGTACATTTGGGTGGACACACTGTTGACCCAGCTGTAAGATAACTATTTGTGTAAACTTGTTGTAAGTCTGAGACTGGTTGTATCTTACTTTAGTGTCTTTCTTTAAATATCTCAAGGGGGAAAGGAATTTAACTTCCAATTGTTTGTTTACAGGCCGATCAAACCTACTGATATCCTGTGTCCAGAAAGGGGCCATGAAGTGGCTAAAGAGCTGGGCATTCCGTACTACGAGACCAGTGTGGTGGCCCAGTTGGGTGTAAAGGACGTCTTTGACAATGCCATCAGGGCTGCTCTCATCTCTAGACGGCACTTACAGTTCTGGAAGTCTCATTTAAAGAAAGTACAGAGACCTTTGCTCCAAGCCCCCTTCTTGCCCCCAAAGCCACCTCCGCCCATCTTCAGATTTCTGGATTCTCCCCAGAGCATCAGCCGCAGGCCGGGAACTCTCTTTTCTACTCCTTTTTGTGCAGATGTGGTTTTCCAGCTCCATAATGGCCAAAAGGTCTTTGCTCACAAGGTTTATTTGGCGACTGCCTGCTCCAAATTTTATGACCTCCTAACTCTAGAGCTGAGCCCCTTGGAACCAACTAAGACTTGGATCAATACCCAGTGTGAGGACGTTCACTCCCAGGAGCCAACTGAACTACATCAATCCTCTATGAACCTGGATGTGCGGAAGGATCAGGAGAATGGTAGTAACGCGTGTGAGACGTCTCTGAGGGCCTCCTGGAGTGAGGACGCCTTGCGGAGTAGTAAGAGTAGGAGAACTTTCCATCTAGGATGGGGAAGGAGTTTGACAGAGTGGGGAAGAGGGTTTATCAGTGTGCGAGTGGACATGGTGGAAGATCCGATCATCCAGAAAGAAAGACTAATGACTGTGGTTGAGATGGACGGACACATTCAGACTGAACCACTCAGAGCAGTGCTGGAATTCCTTTATACAGGGCACCTGGACCAGAGCCGGGCCGACCTCATGCAGGTGGCTAATATAGCAGAGGCTTTGGAGGTGTTTGATTTAAGGATGATGGTGTCAAACTTGATGAACAAGGAAGGATTTATGAACCAAGAAATCACCAAAGCTTTCCATGTGCGCAGAGCAAACCGGATTAAGGAATGTCTGAACAAGGGGGTCTTCTCAGGTACCAACCCATATCCACCATACATTAGTCTATCAGTGTATATAACGTTCCATATCTACCATACATTAGTCTATCAGTGGGTATAACGTTCCATATCTACCATACATTAGTCTGTCAGTGTATATAACGTTCCATATCTACCATACATTAGTCTATCAGTGTATATAACGTTCATATCTACCATACATTAGTCTATCAGTGTATAAACGTTCATAACACCATACATTAGTCTATCAGGTATAACGTTCCATATCTACCATACATTAGTATACAGTGGTATACAGTTCCATATCTACCAACATTAGTCTATCAGTGTATTAAACTTCCATATCTACCATACATTAGTCTATCAGGTATTATAACGGTCCAATATCTACAACATAGTCATATCGTGATATAACGTTCATATTACCATACATTAGTCTATCAGTGTATATAACGTTCCATATTACCATACATAGTCTACAGTGTATATAACTTCCATATTCCATACATTAGTCTATCAGTGATATAACGTTCCATATCTACCATACATTAGTCTATCAGTGTATATAACGTTCCATATCTACCATATAGTCTATCAGGGTAATAACGTTCACTATCTACACATACATTAGCTATCAGTGTTAACGTTCCATATCTACCATCACATTAGTCTTATCATTGTATATAAGTTTCCATATAAATACATAGTCTATCAGTGTATATAACGTTCCATATCTACCATACATTAGTCTACCAGTGTATATAACGTTCCATATCTACCATACATTAGTCTATCAGTGTATATAACGTTCCATATCTACCATACATTAGTCTATCAGTGTATATAACGTTCCATATCTACCATACATTAGTCTGTCAGTGGGTATAACATCAGTTTTATATAACGTTCCACTATCTACCATACTGTCTATCAGTGTATTATACCGTTCCCGTCGACCTACATTAGTCTATAATCAGTGGTATATATCACTTCCATATCACCATACATTAGTCTATCATGTATATAACGTTCCATATCTACCATACTTCCATAACATTAGTCTATCAGTGTATTAACGTTCCATATCTACCATAACATTAGTCTATCAGTGTATAACGTTCCTATCTACATCATAGTCTAATCAGTGTATATCCGTTCCATATCTCCATACATTAGTCTATCGTTGTATATACGTTCCATATCTACCCATACATTATCCTATCGTGTATATAACGTTCCATATCTACCATACATTAGTCTATCAGTGGGTATAACGTTCCATATCTACCATACATTATCTATCAGTGTATATACGTTCAACTACCATACATTATCTACAGTGTATACATTCCATATATCTACCATACATGTAGTCTATCAGTGTTATAACTTCCATATCTACCATACATTAGTCTATCAGTGATATAACGTTCCATATCTACCATACATTAGTCTATCAGTGGGTATAACATTCCATATCACCATACATTAGTCTATCAGTGTTATAACGTTCCATATTCTACCAACATTAGTCTATCAGTGTATATAACGTTCCTATCTACCATACATTAGTCTATCAGTGTATATAATCTTCCATATCTACCATACATTATCTATCAGTGTGTATAACGTTCCTATCTACCATACATGTCTATCAGTGGATAAACGTTCCATATCTACCATACATTAGTCTATCAGTGTGTAATAACTTCCATATCTACCATACATTATCTATCTTAGTGTATATAACGTTCCATATCTACCATACATTAGTCTATCAGTGTATATAGTTTCATATCTACCATACATTAGTCTATCAGTGGTATATAACGTTCCATATCTACCATACATTAGTCTATCAGTGTATATACATTCTCCTATCTACCATACATTAGTCTAGTCAGTGTATATAACGTTCCATATCTACCATACATTAGTCTATCATGTGTATATACAGTTCCATATCGTACCATACATTAGTCCTATCAGTGTATAACGTTCCATATCTACCATACATTAGTCTATCAGTGTATATACGTCCATATCTACCATACATTAGTCTATCAGTGTATTAACGTTCCATATCTACCATACATTAGTCTATATCAGTGTGTATAACGTTCCATATCTACCATACATTAGTCTATCAGTGTATATACCGTTCCATATCTACCATACATTAGTCTATCAGTGTATATACGTTTCCATATCTACCATACATAGTCTATCAGTGTATATAACGTTCCATATCTACCATACATTAGTCTATCAGTGGATATAACGTTCCATCTCTACCATACATTAGTCTATCAGTGTATATAACTTCCATATCTACCATACATATTCTATCATGTGTATAACGTTCCATATCTACCATACATTAGTCTATCGTGTGATATACTTCCATATCTAACCATACATTAGTCTATCAGTGTGATATAACGTTCCATATTTACCATACATTAGTCCTATCAGTGTATATAACGTTCCATATCTACCATACATTAGTCTATCAGTGTTATAACGTTCCATATCTACCATACATTAGTCTACTCAGTGTATATACGTTCCATATCTACCATACATTAGTCTATCAGTGTATATAACGTTCCATATCTACCATACATTAGTCTATCAGTGTATATACGTTCCATATCTACCATACATTGATCTATCAGTGTATATAACGTTCCATATCTACCATACATTAGTCTATCAGTGTATAAACGTTCCATATCTACCAGACAATTAGTCTATCAGTGTATATAACGTTCCATATCTACCATACATTAGTCTATCATGGTATATACGTTCCATATCTACCATACATTAGTCATCATGGTATAACCTTCCATATCTACCATACTTAGTCTATCAGTGTATATAACGTTCCATATCTACCATACATTAGTCTTCAGTGTTATAACGTTCCATATCTACCATACATTAGTCTATCAGTGTATATAACGTTTCCATATCTACCATACATTAGTCTATCAGTGTATATAACGTTCCATATCTACCCATACATTAGTCCTATCAGTGTATATACGTTCCATATCTACCATACATTAGTCTTCAGTGTATATACCGTTCCATATCTACCATACATTAGTCATCAGTGGGTATATACGTTCCATATCTACCATACTTAGTCTATCAGTGTATATAACGTTCCATATCTACCATACATTAGTCTATCAGTGTATATAACGTTCCATATCTACCATACATTAGTCTATCAGTGGTATATAACGTTCCTATCTACCATACATTAGTCCTATCAGTGTATATAACGTTCCATATCTACCATACATTAGTCTATCAGTGTATTAACGTTCCATCTACCATACATTAGTCTGTCATGTAATAACGTTCCATATCTACCATACATTTAGTCTATCATTGTATATACGTTCCATATCTACCATACATTATCTATCAGTGTATATAACGTTCCATATCTACCATACATTGTCTATCGTGTTATAACGTTCCATATCTACCATACATTAGTCTAATTTGTATAACGTTCCTATCTACCATACATTAGTCTATCAGTGTATATACGTTCCATATCTACCATACATTAGTCTATCAGTGGGTATATAACGTTCCTATCTACCATACATTAGTCTATCAGTGTATATAACGTTCCATATCTACCATACATTAGTCTGTTCATGTGTATATACGTTCCTATCTACCATACATTATCTATCGTGTATAAACGTTCCATATCTACCATACTTAGTCTATCAGTGTATATAACGTTCCATATCTACCATACATTGTCTTCATGTATATACGTTCCATATCTACCATACATTAGTCTACATGTAATAACGTTCCATATCTACCATACATTAAGTCTATCAGTGTATATAACGTTTCCATATCTACCATACATTAGTCTATCAGTGTATATTAACGTTCCATATCTACCATAACATTAGTCTATCAGTGTATATCGTTCTCATATCTAACCATACATTAGTCTATCAGTGTATATAACGTTCCATATCTACCATACTTAGTCTATCAGTGTATATAACGTTCCATATCTACCATACATTAGTCTATCATGTGTATAACACGTTCCATATCTACCATACATTAGTCTTATCATGTGTATAAAGTTTCCCATATCTACCATACATTAAGTCTATCATTGTATATACGTTCATACTACCATACATTAGTCTATCAGTGTATATAACGTTCCATATCTACCATACATTAGTCTTCAGTGTATATACGTTTCCATATCTACCATACATTAGTCTATCAGTGTATATAACGTTCCATATCTACCATACATTAGTCTATCGTGTATATAACGTTCCATATCTACCATACATTAGTCTATCAGTGTATATAACGTTCCATATCTACCATACATTAGTCTATCAGTGTATATAACGTTCCATATCTACCATACATTAGTCTATCAGTGAATATAACGTTCCATATCTACCATACATTAGTCTATCAGTGGATATAACGTTCCATATCTACCATACATTAGTCTATCAGTGTATATAACGTTCCATATCTACCATACATTAGTCTATCAGTGTATATACGTTCCATATCTACCATACATTAGTCTATCAGTGTATATAACGTTCCATATCTACCATACATTAGTCTATCAGTGTGTATAACGTTCCATATCTACCATACATTAGTCTATCAGTGTATAAACGTTCCTATCTACCATACATTAGTCTATCAGTGTATATAACGTTCCATATCTACCATACATTAGTCTATCAGTGTATATAACGTTCCATATCTACCATACATTAGTCTATCAGTGTATATAACGTTCCATATCTACCATACATTAGTCTATTCAGTGTATATACGTTCCATATCTACCATACATTAGTCTTCAGTGTATATAACGTTCCATATCTACCATACATTAGTCCTATCAGTGATATAACGTTCCATATCTACCATACATTAGTCTATCAGTGTATATACGTTCCATATCTACCATACATTAGTCTCATTGTATATAACGTTCCATATCTACCATACATTAGTCTGGCAGTGTATATAACTTTCCATATCTACCATACATTAGTCTATCAGTGTAGTATAACGTTCCATATCTACCATACATTAGTCTTCAGTGTTATATAACGTTCCATATCTACCATACATTAGTCTATCAGTGTGTATAACGTCTCCATATCTACCATACATTAGTCTATCAGTGTATATACATTCCATATCGACCATACATTAGTCTGTCAGTTATATACAGCTTCCATATCTACCTACATTATTCTTCAGTGTATATAACGTTCCATATCTACCATACATTAGTCTATCAGTGTGTATAACGTTCCATATCTACCATACATTAGTCTATCAGTTATATAACGTTCCATATCTACCATACATTAGTCTATCAGTGTATATAACGTTCCATATCTACCATACATAGTCTATCAGTGTATAAACGTTCCAATACTACCATACATTAGTCTATCAGTGGTATAACGTCCATATCTACCATACATTAGTCTATCAGTGTATATACGTCCCTATCTACCATACATTAGTCTATCAGGTGTATATACGTTCCATATCTACCATACATTAGTCTATCAGTGGGTATAACGTTCCATTCTACCATACATTAGTCTATCAGTGTATAAACGTTCCATATCTACCATACATTAGTCTATCAGTGTATATACGTTCCATATCTCTACATTAGTCTATCAGTGTGTATAACGTTCCATATCTACCAACATTAGTCTATCAGTGGGTATAACGTTCCATATCTACCATACATTAGTCTATCAGTGTATATAACGTTCCATATCTACCATACATTAGTCTATCAGTGTATATAACGTTCCATATCTACCATACATTAGTCTATCAGTGGGTATAACGTTCCATATCTACCATACATTAGTCTATCAGTGGGTATAACGTTCCATATCTACCATACATTAGTCTATCAGTGTATAATACCGTTCCATATCTACATTAGTCTATCAGTGGTATAAAAACGTTCCATATCTACCATACATTAGTCTATCAGTGTATAAACGTTCCATCATCTACCATACATTAGTCTATCAGTGGTATATAACTTCCATATCTACCATACTTAGTCTATGCATGTATATAACGTTCCATATCTACCATACATTAGTCTATCATGGTGTATATAACGTTCCATATCTACCATACATTATCTATCAGTGTATATAACGTTCCATATCTACCATACATTAGTCTATCAGTGTATAAACGTTCCATATCTACATACATTAGTCTATCATGTGTATATAACTGTCCATATCTACACATACATTAGTCTATCAGTGTATATAACGTTCTCATATCTACCATACATAGTCTATCAGTGTATATAACGTTCCATATCTACCATACATTATCTATCATGTATAACGTCCATATCTACCATACATTAGTCTATCAGTGTTATAAACGTTCCATATCACCATACATTAGTCTATCAGTTATAACTTTCCATATCTACCATACATTAGTCTATCATGTGTATAACGTTCCATATCTACCATACATTAGTCTATCAGTGTATATAACGTTCCATATCTACCATACATTAGTCTATCAGTGTATATAACGTTCCATATCTACCATACATTAGTCTATCAGTGTATAACGTTCCATATCTACCATACATTAGTCTATCAGTGTATAACGTTCCATATCTACCATACATTTAGTCTATCAGTGTATATAACGTTCCAATCTACCATCATTATTCTATCAGTGTATATAACGTTCCATATCTACCATACATTAGTCTATCAGTGTGTATAACGTTCCATATCTACCATACATTAGTCTATCAGTGTATAACGTTCCATATCTACACATACATTAGTCTATCAGTGTATATAACGTTCCATATCTACCATACATTAGTCTATCAGTGTATATAACGTTCCATATCTACCATACATTAGTCTATCAGTGTATATAACGTTCATATCTACCATACATTATTCTATCAGTGTATATAACGTTCCATATCTACCATACTTTAGTCTATCAGTGTATATAACGTTCCATATCTACCATACATATAGTCTATCAGTGTATATAACGTTCCATATCTACCATACATTAGTCTATCAGTGGGTATAACGTTCCATATCTACCATACATTAGTCTATCAGTGTATATAACGTTCCATATCTACCAACACATTAGTCTTCAAGTGTAATAACGTTCCATATCTACCATACATTAGTCTATCAGTGTATATAACGTTCCTATCTACCATACATTAGTCTATCAGTGTAATATACGTTCCATATCTACCATACATTAGTCTATCAGGTGTATAACGTTCCATATCTACCATACATAGTCTATCAGTGTATATAACTTCCATATCTACCATACATTAGTCTATCAGTGTATATAACGTTCCATATCTACCATACATTAGTCTATCAGTGTATATAACGTTCCATATCTACCATACATTAGTCTACAGTGTATATAACGTTCCATATCTACCATACATTAGTCTATCAGTGTATATAACGTTCCATATCTACCATACATTAGTCTTCAGTGTATAAACGTTCCATATCTACTACATAGTATCATCGTGTGTATAAACGTTCCATATCTACCATACATTAGTCTATCAGTGTATATAACGTTCCATATCTACCATACATTAGTCTATCAGTGTATAAACGTTCCATATCTACCATACATTAGTCCTATCATGGTATAAACGTTCCATATCTACCATACATTGTCTATCAGTGTATATAACGTTCCATATCTACCATACATTAGTCTATCAGTGTATATAACGTTCCATATCTACCATAACATTAGTCTATCAGTTTATATACGTTCCAATACTCCATACATTAGTCTATCATGGTATATAACGTTCCATATCTACCTACATTAGTCTATCAGTGTTATAACGTTCATATCTACCATACATTAGTCTATCAGTGTATATAACGTTCCATATCTACCATACATTAGTCTATCAGTGTATAACGTTCCATATCTACCATACATTAGTCTATCAGTGTATATAACGTTCCATATCTACCATACATTAGTCTATCAGTGTATAACGTTCCATATCTACCATACATTAGTCTATCAGTGTATATAACGTTCCATATCTACATACATTAGTCTCAGTGTATATAACGTTCCATATCTACATACATAGTTCTATCAGTGTATATATACGTTCCATATCTACCATACATTAGTCTATCAGTGTATAACGTTCCATATCTACCATACTTAGTCTTCAGTGTATATAACGTTCCATATCTACCATCATTAGTCTATCAGTGTATATAAACGTTCCATTCTACCATACATTAGTCTATCAGTATATAACTTCCATATCTACCATACATTAGTCTATCAGTGTGTATAACGTTCCATATCTACCATACATTAGTCTATCAGTGTATAACGTTCCATATCTACCATAACATTAGTCCTAGTCTTGTATATAACGTTCCATATCTACCATACATTAGTCTATCAGTGTATATAAACTTCCATATCTACCATAACTTCAGTCTATCAGTGTATATAACGTTCCATATCACCATACATTAGTCTATCAGTGTATATAACGTTCCATATCTACCATACATTAGTCTATCAATGTATAAACGTTCCATATCTACCATACATTAGTCTATCAGTGTATATAACGTTCCATATCTACCATACATTAGTCTATCAGTGTATATAACGTTCCATATCTACCATACATTAGTCTATCAGTGTATATAACGTTCCATATCTACCATACTTAGTCTATCAGTGTATATAACTTCCATATCTCACCATACATTAGTCTATCAGTGTATATAACGTTCCATATCTACCATACATTAGTCTATCAGTGTATATAACGTTCCATACTACCATAACATTAGTCTATCAGTGTATATAACGTTCCATATCTACCATAACATTAGTCTATCAGTGGTATATACGTTCCATATCTACCATACATTAGTCCGTATCAGTGTATATAACTTTCCATATCTACCATACTTAGTCTATCAGTGTATATAACGTTCCATATCTACCATACATTAGTCTATCATGTATAAGTTCCATATCTACCATACATTGTCTATGTGTATAAACGTCATATCTACTAACATTAGTCTATCAGTGTATATAACTTTCCATATCTACCATACTTAGTCTATCAGTGTATATAACGTTCCATATCTACATTACATTAGTCTATCAGTGTATATAACGTTTCCATACTACCATACATTAGTCTATCAGTGTATAACGTTCCATATCTACCATACTTAGTCTATCAGTGTAATAACGTTCCATATCTACCATACATTAGTCTATCAGTGTATATAACGTTCCATATCTCACCATACTAGGTAAGTCTATCAGTGGATATAACGTTCCATATCTACCATACATTGTCCTATCATGGATATAACGTTCCATATCTACCATACATTAGCTATCAGTATAACTTCCATATCTACCATACATTAGTCTATCAGTGTATTAACGTTCCATATCACCTACATTAGTCATCAGTGTGTATAACGTTCATATCTACCATACATTAGTCTGTCAGTGGGTATAATTCCCATTCAATTCTTTAGGGTAACAGTAATATACAGTGATATATATTTACTGTTAATCACTCTAGACCATGGGATGGACACTGGACGGCAGCACATTAGGGAACGATATCTAGGCCTGACTTGCGGCCGTGGCGTGGCAGATGGCATCTGTCTCTGGCTTGAGATTACGTCCCCCTCCTGTGGTATGTCTATACCGTGGATTGTCAAAGGGAGATGTTTGTCCTTTGTGACTTCTCCCGTATTTATTAGTCACATCCCTGACTTTATTAACTGGTAAGGTGTATTGTGGTACACTCATGGCCAGGTGCCCCTGTCTCTATAAAAGGGTGTCTCATTTGGGATTGTACTGTGAAATGTAGTCCGTGCCCCTCTCGAGTTCGGTACCAACATATCGGTGGGGATACCCCCTGTCCTCACACTCTGGAGTACATTCCATTTAAATTGGGCATTTGCATTGCACTACATGCATCAGTGTTGTGCGAAGGACACGTAAAATTGACGCGACACAAGTCCACATTTCTCGTTCTATATACGGATGGCAACAGAGGCATGGTAACACGGGAATATCTGTCATGGTCTTTCCTATATAACGTCGCTCCGCGCACCCAACTTAGTTTTGATAAATACGTAGAAAACCACAGTCTCAAATTTCACATTAACAGTCAGTTTAACAGTAGTGTCCAATTCTTAAGGGCCCTAAAAGCATTCTGCACTCTCTTGGATCCCCTCCAGAGAAAACTGAGATTGGTCCTATATTCTCTTTGTAAATCGTACCTTGTATGATGATTGGGACAATGAATTTCTCCTGAACATCTCCCATGTACAGATTATCCACTGGGTAGGGCAACGTTCGACGTCCCATAGCCACCGCCCCACCATTCACTGACATAAAAATCGACTTAAACTGAAGACATTGGTTACTAGAATAACAATTCGAACGTCCAAAAGAAAATCAATGAGGACCCTTCATGGTAGACTTCAGGTCTATTTGTAAACAGTCTCTACTTGCGTCGATCTGTGGGTATAATTGATAGTAAACGTTTGACATCACAGTCATGAAAAAAAATTAATTCCCCATGTCAGGAACGGCCTAGTGGGTAAGCTGTGCATAACATTGTTTGACTACTCGTGATATAGGGTCGAACTGCTTTTAACCGCCATTGTAAGAATGTGTCTGAGTACTTGCACTGCTTGAAAGTGATCCATTGGAGAACACGAATAGGTCTGTGCCAGTGTTTGTGTCTATAGTATTATGTATTTTTAGCAAGTATAAAACACTGGACCGAGAACTTGGTAATCAAGAAATCCAAAGTCTTTAGTCCGATAATCATCCCTATTATGTGCTGTTAGTTTGGCACTGATAAATATAGGTGTGTATATGTAATAGCCAAGGTATACAGTATATTATATACAGTTATATATAATAATCTATATATAATGGTGTGTATATGTAATAGAGGTATCATATTATTATATACAGTATAATCTATATATTGTTGATCTAGTTATAAGCAGGTATACATATATCTAATTACAGTCTCTATATATGATGGTGTAGTATCTGTATAGAGAAGATAACATATATATATACAGTATACTATCTATATATATATATCTGGTGTATCGTAGAGGTAAAGTATTCTACGTACTTAAATGGGTTTGATAAAAAAGTCAGTATATATATACAGTATTTCTATATATTGCTGTACTATGAGCTAACGATGCGTCCATTATATTCTATCTACAGTAATATATAAGATCATATTGTAGTATATGTAAGAGAGGATACCGTATTTATATCCCGTAATCTATACTATTTGGTGGTTGATACTGTATAGACGTAAAGAATACGATATATCGGTGTAATCGTCAGGTAAGTATATTATCAGTATATATTATATATATTATCATGTGTGTATATTATGAATAGATGCTTTAATCAGATATCTATACACTATATATATATAGGTTTGTATATTAATAGAGAGGTATACGTATATTAATATACAGTATAAGTATAATATAGTGGTTGTGTATATGTATCGAGAGCGGTTACAGTATATTATGATACGGTAATATATATATGGTGTGATATATTATGAGGTTATAACATCTTTTATACGTATAATATAGTATATGGTGTGGTTTATGTAATCAGACAGGTATAATACAGTCATATTGTTACAGTTATATATATCTGTGTGATCTAGTGTAATTAGAGAGGTAACACGTAATTTATTCATATATATCTTCTATCAGCTGGTGTGTCTATCATGAATATACAATATCTTCATTACTACTCCTATTCACTCAGCATTAGGTGTGTTATATCGCATGATGTACTACACGTACTATTATCTCCTACAGTATATACTCATGGAATATGGTGTAGTATATGTAATCGAGAGGTATACATAGTACTTATATCACGTATATATATATAATTGGTTTGTATATATGTAATTAGCGAGGTATACAGTATATATATATAATGGTTGTGTATAATTATAGAGAGGTATAGTATATTATATAACAGTATCTATATATATATGGTGTTAGTATCGTAAATTAGAGGGATACCAGTATATATTATAACAGGCTATCTATAATAATATATGGTGTTATAGTTATCCTAGATGGTATCGTATATTATATCATATATATATATATATAATGGTGTGGTATAGTATAGAGAGTATACATATATTACTAGTACAGTACTCTGATCTAGTATAATGCTATTATATATAATTATGGTGTGTTACCTGTAATAGAGAGGTATACAGTGATTATATACATACTACTATAGTCTATATATATATAATATTGGTAGTGCTAAATATGTCATAGAGCAAGTATCAGTATATTGATACATATACTAGTATATTCTGTATGTAGTTATGGTATATAACTCTTCCGTTTCTCATTGGTTATATGTACTAGAGGAGGTATACAATTATTCGTATATATATATAATGGTCACGTCCGCGAGGTATACCGTATATATATACGTTCAATGGGTGTGTCCATGTTTAATAGAGGCGTATACAGTTATTATTACAGTAATTATATCTATTATGGTGTGTATATGTACATAGAGAGGTATAATCTTATGTACATTAATGTAAGTGCTATATAATAGAACGAGGATCAAAATCAAAGTAATAAAAAAAAAAAAAAAAATAATATATATTATGGTGTTTATACTGTGAATAGAGAGGTATACATACGTCCATTATACTATATATCTATATATACGTGGTGTGTCTATGTACTAGCGAGCTTCCGATCATATATTATAACGCTACTAGTCTATATATCGTACGTAGTATATATCGGTTTTATCATGAAAGAGGGGTATACGTCTGTTCTCAGTATTAATATATATATGGTGTTATATGTAAGAGAGAGGTACTCATTATCATTATATACCATTATCATATCAATATGGTTGTTAATCTAGATAGAGGTATACAGTAATATTCATACCGTACTATATTATCTATGGTGTGGGTATATGTATAGAAGCGTCATACATCATATCTTATACGTATATATAATCATATGGGTGTGTACTGTCCTCGTAGAGGTCATACCAGTATTTAGATACTCAAGTATATATTATAATATATTGTGTGTATATTGTAATAGAGATGTATACAGTATACTTAACCAGTATAGTATATATTGTGTTTATGTATAGGACGGTATACGTAATAATACAGGATAGTAGTATACAGTATTGAGATTTTATGCGGGCAAGTATATTATTACATTATATATTCTATAGGTATACTGTACTAAGAGGTAATACATTATTTCTACGTAATATATTAACATATATGGTGTGTACTCTGTTACGAACGCGATATAGTATAATTCTATAAGTCGTATATCTATATATATGGTGTGTATATGTAATAGAGGGTATACATATATATCATATCTATATAGTGGGTATAATGGTGTTGTCTTATGTACATGAGCGTCTCAGTATATATATACATATTATCTGGGTCACTTTCGGTCCAGTATATATTACGTATATCTATATTAGGTGTGTATATGTAATAGAGATGTCACTTCATATTCTACACCGTATATAGCTATTATATGTGTGTTAATGTCATAGAGAGGTCATATCATCTCTATACCAGTAATCTACTCTCTCTGGCTGGTTCTATGAATCGAGAGGGTACCGTATTTATATCACGTATATAGAATATATATGGTGTGTATATGTCTTAGAGAGGGTATCCGTATTTCATACCAGTTATATATATATATATGGGTGTGTATATTGTACTAGAGATGGTATCACCCGATCTCATTCTATCACCGTATCTATACTATATGGTGTGTATACTGTATAAGAGTATAGCAGTATATTATATACAGTATATCTCTATACTTTGTGTGTCTATGTAATACGCGAGCGTATACACGTATGCATTATACGTATCGATTCTCTAAGGTGTGTTGTATAGAATTAATATAATAGTACTATCTATGGTCTGAGCTCGGGTATCCACAGTTCTTTATATACAGTTCTTCTATGTGTGTGGTATATGTCAATGAGAGGTAATCAGTATATTATATCAGTATTATCATATAGTCTATGTGTGTGTCATATTTATGCAGAGGGTATAAGCGTATACTGATATCAGTATATCTATAGTATGGTGTGTATATGTAATAGAGAGGTTCAGTTATTAGTATACCGTATATATATATATATGAGTGTGATATGTAATAGAGAGGTAGACAGTATATTATATAGCAGTATATATATCATTGGTGTGTCTTCACTGAAGCAGATAGGTCTCCCTAATATTATATAAGTCATCCTATATCTATATCTGGTTGTGTACTATTGTACTCAGAGGTCATCCAGTCATCTGTTACAGTCATCTATATATATATAGGTGTGTATGTATAGAGAGGGTATACGTACTATTATCTACAGACTCTACTCTCTATACTATGGTGTGTATCTGTAATCGAGGGTATACAAAGTCTTTAATACGTATATATCTCTGGTATCTTCACTAGGTGTGTATAGTAATATAAGCGTAATACCGTATTTTATACAGTACAATATATTGGTGTAGTATATGTAATCGGTATACAGTTATTATATACAGTATTCTTATGTATGGTGTAATAGGTAATAGGGTATACCAGTATTATTATACTACTTATATTTATATGGTGTATTGTACAGTTACAGAAGGTATACAAGTATTTATTACCATATACATACTTATATCTCATTATGGTGTTGCTAATGTCAATGACGGTAGTACGCTATATCATAATACCTATATTCTTCATATGGTTGTTATATGTATACGAGGTATACCGCATTCATATAAGTCATATATAAATGGCTGTATATGAATAAGGGAGTATACCTTATATTATATATATATACTTCTCTACTTCGTTGTGTGGGTATTTGATAGCGATGATTAACATTGCTTCTACGTGTATTGTAAAAATCATAGTAATTTTCCATTAGTATATATATGTCAATATAGGTTAGTATAGATATAGTAATAATGTATACGGTTATGTATATTAGTATCCAGTAATATCTATATAACATGGTTTATGTCAATACAGATATATGTTATATGAATTCCGTATGTTACTCAACGTATATATATTTAGGTGTGTATATGTAATAGTTTCCAGCAGTATATTTAATATTACATATATATATATATATATATGGTGTGTAATGAATAGAGGTATACAGTATATATTATATACGTATATATATATTTAGTTGTATATGTCATAGAGGTATACACTATTATAAAACAGTATATATCATATATATATGGTTTTTGATCTGTATAGAGGTATCTATATTATTACAGTATATATATCATCATTGGTGTTATATGTAAGAGTAAGCAGTCAATATTATATACAGTATATCTAAATATATATATAGGTGTGTATATGTATAGAGGTATACAGTAATTCTATCCTAATATATATTTTGGTGTGTAATACTGTAATAGCAGTATACAGTACATATTTATATACAGTATATAATATCTATATATTATCTCTAAGTGTGTATATGTAATAGAGGTATACAAGTATTTATATACAGTAATATTAGATACTATATGTGTGTATATGTAACTAGAGGTATCAATTTTACATTAGTATATTATATAGGTGTTATGTATAATACCGAAATGTTATATATATATATATATATATATATGGTGTGGTAATATGTATAGAGGTATACGTCTAGTTTATACATAACTATATATCTATCTGGTGTGGTATATGTCATAGAGGTCTACAGTCATTATACTTACAGTCGTACTATCATATATATAATAACTCCCTTTACTCTCTCATCTCTGCTCTGTGTGTCTCGCTGTACTCGGGTCTCCAGTCTCTTTACTCGTCATGATATATATATCTATTCATCTGGTGTGTTATGTAATCGCGGTATCCGTATATTATTACCTAATGTATATATTATATATATAGCTATGGTGTGTATATGTAATAGAAAAGGGTATACTTATACTATACGTATTATATTCCTGGTGTGTATCTGTAATCGAGGGTATCCACGTATATTCATATCCGCCGGTCTCTATCGCTCTATATCCTCTATCTATCTCTATCTCTCTATCTATCTCTATCTCTGTGTGTATACTGTAATATAGGTATACGTATCTTATATACAGTACTAATATAATATATATATCTATAACTGCGTGGTGTCTCTGTCCGCCTCCCCGCGGGTACTCCCGGCTCCTCTCTCCATCTGATCATTATATATCTATATATTGCTGGGTATAGGTAACTAGCGCTATACACAGTCTACTAATATCACCGTATCTATCACTATCTATACTCATATATATGTGGTCTATGTCATAGGGTCTCCGTATATCTCTACTTATCATCTTTTTATCTGTCCTCTAGGCTACGTCCTCTTATCTCCAGTCTATATCTATATCTCTCCTATATATATCCATCTCATATATATTAATAATAGTTGTAATCTGTGTCATAGAGAGGTATACAGTATAATTATATACATATACTATATATATCTAATTAATGTGTGTCGATGTAATAGAGGTACAGTATATTATTCCATGTCTCATATATATATATATGGTTGTTATGAATTATAGGTATACAGTATAATTAATATACAGTATACTATATAGATATCTATATAATAAGTGTGTATATGTAAGAGGTCTACAGTATATTCTATACAGTATAGCTATATATTAATGGTGGTGTATATGTGACTAGAGGTATACAGATAATACGTCTATACCAGTATATATATATATATATATTATATACTATATATATATCATACTTGTGTATAT
>JAACNH010001264.1:18625-49965 GCA_019447015.1 Hymenochirus boettgeri
TGTAATAGAGGTATACAGTATATTCTATACAGTATATATATATATATGGTGTGTATATGTAATAGAGGTATACAGTATATTCTATACAGTATATATATATATATGGTGTGTATATGTAATAGAGGTATACAGTATATTCTATACAGTATATATATATATATATATATGGATGTGTTTCATATTGTCCTCCCTCTGACATCTCTCATATCTCCATTCTCCATAGACATTGTGTTTAGAGTAGATGATGGGACAGTTACAGCCCACAAGGCCCTTCTGATGGCGAACTGTGACTGGATGGTGGCCCTGTTCCGCGGTTCCTTTCGAGAGAGCTTTGCGCCAGAGGTACAGCCCCACGTGGTGCATTATGGGCCGTAATCTGCCCAGTTCTCTATCTAAATTCTTGTTCCTTTCCTCCTCAGACTTTCTCCCTGTCCCATTGACCTGCATCTTCTTCCACATTTCTCCATGTTCCCCATTGCTTATTTCTCCCCATTCTCTTCCTTGCTATGGACCTTACATAGTACCATAGTAACATGGTAACATAGTAACATAGTACCATAGTAACATAGTAACATAGTACCATGGTAATTAACCTTACTGCTGATCCTACACAATAAGACCCACCAGAGTTTGGAAGAAGATTAAAGCATTTTTGACCAATCCTATAAAGAAAACATTTGACATCATTATTAGAGAGCATGGTGAGCTAATTAAAGTGTCCACATTCACCTGTCTGTGGTCTGGTTAAACTCTCCTCTCTCATACCATTCAAACAAGCCTATGGTGATGTCTTAAGCTTCTCTGGATCTTAAGTTCTAGGCTTGTAACGTTACACTCAGACAGTCAGGATACACAAAGTGTGTGATAGTCACATGAGGTCCTGTGTAACAAGCCCCACCCACCAAAAAAAAAATTCTGAAGCTATTTAAAGGGCATATTCACCCTTTAAACAAAAAACTGGTAACTTCTCACTTATCTGTGCACAATCCCAACTGCTTTGTACTAGTTTATGACATGCATTTGTAATCAGATATTTCATTATTCCTGGCAAAGGTATCTGCCTCCTTCCTCTGCTCAATGAGCTTTTTACAAGCTTGAGCATGTGCAGTGGAGTCAGCAGGGGAAACAGCAGTCAATCATTTGTTGTGATGTCAGCAATCGGACTTTATTAGTATAGTATAGTATAGTACAGTATCGTACAGTATAGTATGGGACGGGACGTACAGTACAGTACAGTACAGTACAGTACAGTATAGTACAGTATAGTACAGTACTGATCTACCAACATAGTCGATCATGGTAGGAACGTTCCATATCGACCAACTTAGTCGAATCAGGTATTACGTCCTATTACCATCATTAGTCGATCAGTGTAGATACGTTATCCAATCTACAGACTTGTCTAGCAGTGTGTAGAACGTTCCAGATCACATACAATATTCATCGGGGTATACTTCCATATTCTACCATACATTAGTCTATCAGTGTACTAACTTCCATATCTACCATACATTCAGTCTATCAGGGATATACGTTCATATCTCCCATAACATTTATCTATCAGTGGGTAACTTCCATATCTACATACATTAGTCCCTAACTCAGTGTATATAACGTTCCATATCTTACCATACATTAGTCCTATCAGTGTATAAAAACGTCTCCATATTCTAACCTCACATTATCTATCAGTGTAGTAAACGTTCCATTCTACCATACATGAGTCTATCAGTGTATATAACGTTCCATATCTGCCCTACATTAGTCATCAGTGTCTGGGTAGACTACAACGTTCCATCTTATCTACCATACATTAGTCCTATCCGTGTAATAATCACGTTCACAGTAGTTCTACCATCATTCGTCTATCAGTGTATTCACTTCCATATCTACCATAACATAGTCTATCATTGTGTATAACGTTCCATATCTACTCCATATCATTAGTCTATCAGTGTATATAACGTTCCATATCTACCATACATTATTCTATCAGTGTATATACGTTCCATATCTCCTACATTGAGTCTATCAGTGTATAACTTCCATATCTACCAACATTAGTCTATCATGTGTATACGTTCCATATCTACCATACATTTAGTCTATCGTGTATATAACGTTCCATATCTACCATACATTAGTCTATCAGTGTATATAACTTTCCATTCTACCATACATTAGTCTGTCAGTTTTATAACGTTCCATATCTAACCATACATTAGTCTATCATGTGTATTAACGTTCCATATCTACCATCACATTGTCTATCAGGTGTATACTTTTCCCTATCTACCATACATTAGTCCTAGCATGTGATATAACTTTCCATATCTACCATACATTAGTCCTATCAGTGTGTCTACGTTCCATATCTACCATACATTAGTCTCATCAGTGTATATACTTTCCATATCTACCATACCTTAGTCTCTCAGTGTATATCACGTTCATATACCCTTCCATACATTAGTCTATCAGTGTATCATAACGTTTCCATATCTACCATACGATTAGTCTATCAGTGTATATAAACGTTCCATATCGTACCATACATTAGTCCTATCAGTGTGTCTAACGTTTCTATCTACCATAACATTATCTATCAGTGTATATAACGTTCCATATCTACCATACATTAGTCTATCATATCGTGTATATAACGTTCCATCATCTATCATATAAACTTCCATCGTCTTCAGTGTATATAACTTCCATATCTACCATACATTAGTCTATCAGTGTATAACGTTCATATCTACCATACAGTAGTCTATCAGTGTATATAACGTTCCCTATTCTACCATACATTAGTCCTTGTCAGTGGTATTCATCGTTCCATATCTCTCTACATACATTAGTCCTATCAGTGTATATACACTTCCATATCTACCATACATTAGTCTATCAGTGTATATAACCGTTCCATACTCTACCATACATTAGTCTGTCATGTATATAGAACTTCCATATCTACCATACACATTAGTCTATCAGTGTATATAACGTTCCATACTCCATACATTAGTCTATCAGTGTATATAAACGTTCCATATCTACAATAACATTAGTCTATCGTGTGTATATACGTTCCTATCTACCATACATTAGTCTTCGTTGTATAACGTTCCCTATCTACCATACAATTAGTCTATCAGTGTATATAACTTCCATATCTACCATACATTAGTCTATCAGTGTATATAACGTTCCCTACCATACATTATGTCTATCATTGTATAAACGTTCCATATCTACCATACATTAGTCTATCAGTGTTATAACTTGTTCCATATCTACCATCTTTCGTCTATCATGTATATAACGTCCCCTATCTACCATACATTAGTCTATCGTGTAATATTCGTTCCATATCTACCATACAATTATATCTAATCAGTGTATATACGTTTCCATATCTACCATATATTATCTTCCAGTGTATAAACGTTCCATATCTACCATACATAGTCTATCAAGTGTCTATATATCGTTCCATATCTACCATACATTAGTCTTCAGTTGTATATAACGTTTCCATATCTACCATACTCATTAGTCTATCAGTGTATATAACGTTCCATATCTACCATACATAGTCTAATCAGTGTATATAACCTTCCATATCTACCATACATTAGTCTATCAGTGTATAACGTTCCATATCTACCATACATTATCATCAGTTGTATATAACCGTTCCCTATCTAAACCATACATAGTCTATCAGTGTATAATAACGTTCCATATATACCCATACATATCTATCAGTGTATTAACGTTCCACTATCTACCAACATTGTCGATCAGTGTATAATCGTGCCATATCTAACCATCACAGTAGTCTAATCAGTGTATATAACGTTCCATATCTACCATACATTAGTCTATCAGTGTATATAACTTCCTATCTACCTACATTAGTCTATCATGTATAAACGTTCCATACCTACCTACATTAGTCTTCAGTGGGTATTAACGTTCCATATCTACCATACATTACGTCCTAATCATGTATATACGTTCCATCTTACCATACATAGTCTATCAGTGTAAATATAACGTTTCCAATCTACCATACATTAGTCTTCAAGTGGTATATAACGTTCCATATCTACCATACTTAGTCTATCAGTGGATATAAACGTTCCATATCTACCATATCATTAGTCCTATCAGTGTATATAACGTTCCATATCTACCATACATTAGTCTAATCAGTGTTATAACGTTCCTATCTACCATACATTAGTCCTATCAGTGTGTATAACGTTCCATATCTACCATACATTTAGTCTGTCGTGGGTATAATGTTTCCATATATATTTAACTAAAGTATACAGTATATTTATATACAGTATATATATAATATATAATCTGCTTTAATCACTAGATTCTATACCCATTGGGGGGATGGAGACAAGCATGGATCGGCAGGTGACAAGTTAAGGGATCTGTACCCCTACTCTAAGGCTGACACTTGGGAACGGGCATTGCCCGGTGGCAGATGGCATCTGTCTCTGGTTCTGAATTACCCCCTCCTTGAGTATGTCTAAGACGTGGATTGTCAAAGGCAAGATGTTTTGTCCTTTTGACTTCTCCCAGTATTATATTAGTCACAATCCCGTGACTTTATTAACTGTAAAAGGTGGTATTGTTGGTAACAATCCATGGCAGGCCCCTGTCTCTTATAGGGTGTCTCATTGGGATGTACTGTGAATGTAGTCCTGGCCCTCTCGAGTTCGGTATCCAACATATCGGTGGGATACCCCCTGTCTCACAATCTGGAGTACATGTCATTTAATTGCGCATTTGCACGACATGCATCAGTGTTGTTGCGAAGGACACGTAAAAATTGACTGAACACAAGTCCACATTTCGTTCTATAATACGGATGGCCAACAGAGGATGGTACAGGGATACCTGTCAGTGGTCTTCCTATATACGGTCGCTCCCAGCCCAACATTAGTTTTGAAAATACGTAGAAAATCCACAGTCTCAAAGTTCACATTACAAGTCAGTTTAACAGGAGTGTCCAATTCATTAAGGGCCCTCAAAAAGCATTCTGCACTCTCTTGGGAGCCCCTCCAGAGAAAAATGAGATGGTCTATATATCTCTTGTAAAATACTAACCCTTGATTGATGAATGGAGAAATGAATTTCTCCTGAAATACTCCCATGTACAGATTCCACTGCTAGGGCAACGTTGCGTCCCATAGCCACCCCCCACATCCTGACATAAAAATACGACTTAAACTGAAGAAATTGGTTAACTAGAAAAAATTCGAACGATCCAAAAGAAATCAATGGGAGGACCCTTATGGTCAGACTTCAGGTCTATTGTACATGTCTCTACTGCGTCTATCTGTGGGATAATTGTATATAAACGTTTGACATCACAAGTCATGAAAAAAATTTTAAATCCCCCTGTCAGGAATCGCCATAGTGGTAACTGTGCCAAAATTGTTGACTATCTCTTATATAGGGGTTCGAACGTGCTTTTAACCGCCAGTTGTCAATTGTGTCGAGTAACTGTGCAACTGCTTGACAAAGTGATCCATGGGACGACACCGATAGGTCTGGCCAGGTGTTTTGTCATATTAGTTTATTGTATTTTAGCAAAGTCATAAAACCTTGACCAGAAACTTGGTAATCAAGAAATCCAAAGTCTTAGTCATAATCCATCCCATATTATGTGCTGCAGTTAGTTTGGCACTATAAATATATGGTGTGTATATGTAATAGAGAGGTATACAGTATATTATATACAGTATATATATAATGCTATATATAATGGTGTGTATACTGTAATAGGGTATACATTATTATATACATCATATATATATATGCTGTGTTATGTCATAGAGGGTATACAGTAATTTAATACAGTATCTATATATATGGTGTGTATATGTATGAAGAAGGTATACATATATATATATACAGTATACTAGATCTATATATATATATGTGGTGTGTATGATGGTAATAAGATACAGTATATTATATACAGTATATCTATATATGGGTGTCTGTATAATCGATGCGTTACACTTATATTATTACAGTATATTATATATAATATGGTAGTATATGTCAATAGAGAGGATACACATATCATTATATACCGTCTATATAACTATACTATACTGGTGTGTGTACTGGAACTAGAGAGGTATACGTATCATTATAACAGTATATAAATATTGTTGTATGTAACTAGAGGTACATAATATTATACAGTATATATATATATATACATGGTGTGTATATTAATAGAGAAGACGCTTAATACAGTATATTCTATACATATAATATATATAGGTTTGTAATGTAATAGAGAGGTATACAGTATATTATATACCGTATCATAATATATGGTGTGTAATATGTATGGAGGTATACGTATATATGATACGGTATATATATATATGGTTTGTGTATATGTAATAGAGAGGTATACAGTATTTTATTACAGTATGAATATAGTATATGGTGTGTTTTATGTACAGAGAGGTAATCCCAGTATTATTGTTCAGTGATATATTGTGGTGTTAATGTAAATAGGAGGTAACATATATCATATATATTTATGGGATATAATATCAGTATCTATATTAATCCAGTATAAGTTAGTGTGTATATGTCATAGAGATGTAACAGTATATTATATACCGTATATATATGAATATAGGTTGTAGTATAGTAATAGAGAGGTATAACATGTCTTATTCTCTCCTGTCTATATAATATCCGGTTTTATGTCCTAAGAGAGGTATACCAGTATATGATATCGTATATAATCATGTTGTCGTGTGTATAATTAATAAGGAGGTTACAGTTCTATATACTATCTATAACTATAGGTGTGTATCTGTCTGTGAGACGGATACAGTATATTATACGTGCTATCTATATATCATGGTGTTTCATTAGTACCTAGAGGGTCTACGTCCGTTTCCTAAGTCATATATTATATATATCATGTGTGTATATGTAATAGCAGAGTATCTCTCTCTATAATATTAATCTCAGTGATTATATGCTTATCTCTTTGGTGTGTCCTCTGTCAATACGAGAGTGTATACGTATTTCATCCAGTATCTCTTATCTTCTCTTTAATCTTCTGGTAGTGCTCATATCGTGCGAGAGTTTCGTCATGATACATCTTATACTGGTGTTGGCCATGAGTATACATAATCTCTTCTCTCCCTCTGGTGTATCAGATGTAATTAGGGGTATATGTATATAGAGGTATACAGTTATACGTATATATTATATATATGGTGTGTCATATGTCTACGGAGGTATACCGTATATTATATACACGTATATATATATGTGGTATTATAAGCGTTAGTTTACGTATTCTATATTAGTTAATGTAAAGAGAGGTATACAGTACATTTATCCGTATCTATGTCTATATATGGTATAAACGATAAAGTAAAAATCTAAAAAAATAACAAAAATAATATATATATATGGTGGTTTATATGTAATAGAGAGTATACATAATATATACAGTATATATATATATTATTGGGTGAGTATAAGTATCAAATTAACAGTAAATTGGTGTGTCTATTTACCTAGCAGCGTTTATCCAGTAATAATATACGTATATATATATATAACTATATATGGTGTGTATATGTAATAGAGAGGTATAACAGTATATTATATACAGTATATATATATATGGTGTGTATATGTAATAGAGAGTTACATAAATTTATTCAGTATATATATATATGGTGTGTATATGTATAGAGAGGTATACAGTATATTATATACATACTATATATATATATGGTGGTGTATATGTCTAATAGAGAGGTATACAGTATATTATATACAGTATATATATATATGATTGTATATGTAATAGAGAGGTATACAGTATCTTAATATACAGTATATATATATTGGTGTGTTATTAAATGAGAGGTATACAGTATATTATATACAGTATTATATATATGGTGGGTATATGTAATAGAGACGGGTATACAGTATATTTATACAGTATATATATATATAGGTGTGTATATGTATAGAGAGTTATACAGTATATTTTACAGTATATATATATATATTGTGGTGTGTATTGTAATAGATATGTATACAGTTATTATATATCAGATATATATATATATGGTGGGTATATGTATAGAGAGGTATACAGTATATTATTCAGTATATATATATGGTGTGTATATGTATAGAGATCTAATATCAGTATATATACAGTATATATTAATATGGTGTGTATATGTAATAGAGAGGTATACAGTATATTATATACATATATTAATATTATATGGTGTATATTGTAATAGAGAGGTACTACTTATAATACAGTAATATATATATATTGTGGTATATGTATAGGAGTTCAGTTTATACTATAATATTATATGGTGGGTATATGTCATAGAGAGTATACAGTATTTATATACAGTATATATAATATTAATGGTGTGTCTCATGTAATCGAGAGGTATACAGTAATTATATAAGTATAATATATATCTATGGTGTGTATATGTATAAGAGAGGTGTACAGTCTATTCTACAGTATATATATATATATGGGTGTGTATATGTATAGAGAGGTATCACATATATTTATATACAGTTATATATACTATATGGTGTGTATATGTAATAGAGAGGTATACGTATCTTATTACAGTATATCTATCCTATATGTGTGTATAGTAATAGAGAGGTCTATCCCGTATATATATACATTATACTATATATATAAACTTGTGTATATGTCATGAGCGGTATACAGTAATATTATATACAGTATATATATATAATAATGGTGTGTATATTAATAGAGAGGTAATTATATACGTATATATATATATACTATAGAGATATATATATCTATAATATGGTGTGTATATGTAATAGAGAGGTATACAGTATATTATATACAGTTATATATATATATGGTGTGTATATGTAATAGAGAGGTATACAGTATATTATATACAGTATATTATATATGGTGTGTATATGTAATAGAGATGTATACAGTATATTATATACAGTATATATATATTATTGGTGTGTAATGTAATAGCGATGGTATACATTAATATTATATACATTATATAATATATATGGTGTTATATGTAATAAGAGGTATCAGTATATTATATACAGTATAATATAATATGGTGTGTATATGTAATAAGAGAGTATACAGTATCATTATATACAGTATATACTATATATATATATATATGTGGTGTATATGTATAGAGAGGGTATAACAGTATTTATACACATTAACTATATATATATATATGGTGTGTATATGTAAAAGAGGTATCAGTATATTATATACAGTATATATATATATGGTGTGTTATATGTAATAGAGGTATACAGTATATTATATACATATATATATATATATGGTGTGTAATATGTAATAAGAGGTATACCGTATATTATATACAGTCTAATATATATATGTGCTGTATATGTAATAGAAAGTATACAGTATATTATATACATCATTAATATATATATGGTGTGTATCTATATATAGGTATACAGTATATTATATACAGTATATATATATAAGTATAGTAAATATGAGGTGTGTATATGACTAAGGTATACAATATATTATCTAAGTATCATATATCTATATGGTGTGTATATGTAATAGAGGTATACTATATTATATACAGTATATTATATATATATGGTGTGTATATGTATAGAGGGTATACATTCTATAATTCATATATATATATATTATAATGGTGTTTATATGTAATAGAGGTATACAGTATATTATATACAGTATATATATATATAATGGGTGTGTATAGTAATAGAGGTATACAGTATATAGTATATACAGTATAATATATCTGGTTGTATATGTACCAGAGAGGTATACAGTATATTATATACAGTATATATTATATATATGGTGTGTATATGTAAGAGGTATACGTCATATTATATACAGTATTATATATATATGGTGTGTAATATGTAATGAGAGTATACAGTATATTATATACAGTATATATATATATTCTGTGTGTTTATGTAATAGAGGTCTACCAGTATATTATACATAGATATATATCTATATGGTGTGTATATGTACAGAGATAACAGTAATTATTATACGTATACATATATATATCATAGGTGTGTATATTGTACTAGGAGTTACCGCATATATCACATTATATATATATAACTTGTGTGTATATGTCATAGAGGTATACAGTATATTATTACAGTCTATATATATATATGGTGTGTATATGTTAAATAGAGGTAATACGTTATAGTTATATACAGTATATACATATAATATATATAATATGGGTGTGTATATGTAATAAGGTATACAGTCTATTCAATATACATATATATATATATATGGGTGTATATGTAATAGAGGTAAATACTAGTATAATTATATACAGTATATATCCTATATATATTATATACTATATGGTGGTGTATATGTAATAGAGTATACAGTATATTTATATACAGTAATATATATTATATATGGTGTGTATAATGTAATAGAGGTATAACAGTATATTATATACAGTATATATATATATATATATATATATGGTTTGTATATGTTAATAAGGTATACATATATTTATATACAGTATATATATATATCTGGTGTGTAATATGTTAATAGAGGGTATACACTATTTCTAATACAGTTATATATATAACTCTATATAATATATACTATATCTAGTATATATATCTATATATATATTATGGTGTGTATATGTAATAGAGGTATACGTATCTTATATACAGTATTATATATATATATATGGTGGTATATGTAAATAGGGTATACATATATTATATACAGTATCTATAATTCTATATATATTGTGTAATTTCATGTAATAGAGGTAATACATTATACCTATACGTATATATATATATATATATATATATATGGTGTGTATATGTATAGAGGTATACAGTATATTATATAGTATATGTGTGTATAATGTATAGAGGTATCAGTATATTATATACAGTATATATATATATATATATATATATATATATATATATCTATATATCGTGGTGTATATGTAATAGAGAGGTATCAGTATATTCAATATTCTATTACTTAATACTACGTATATATATATATATATATATGTGTGGTATATGTAATAGGGTATACAGTATATTTATCAGTATATATTATATATATGGTTGTATATTAGTTAGAGGTTACATTTCTTATATACATTAATATATATATATATAATAATAGTGTGGTATATGTAATAGAGGTAACTATATTTTACAGTATATATATATATATTTGGTGTGTATATGTAATAGAGGTATACGAATATTAGTATAAGTATAATATATCAATATATATAATATGGTGTTATAGAATAGAGGTATACCGTATATTCCTATACAGTATATATATATATGGTGTGTATATGTAATAGAGGTAACAGTATAAATCTATACAGTCTATATATATATATGGTGTTATTTAATAGAGGTATACAGTATATTTATCAGTATATATATATATATATATATATGGTGTGTATTGTAATAGAGGTAATACATTATATTCTATCAGTATATATATATTATGGTGTGTCTATGTATAGAGGTATAACATATATTCTATAGTAGATATGTTTATATGATGGTTCATATTTCTCCCTCTGACATTCTCATATCTCCATCTCCATAGAACATTGTGGTTTAGAGTAGATGATGGGACGAGTTTACAGCCCACAAGGCCTTTCGATGGCGAACTGTTGACTGGATGGTGGCCCTGTTGCGGTTCCTTTCGAGAGAGCTTTGCGCCATAGGTACAGCCCCACGTGTGCATTATGGGCCGTAATCTGCCCAGTTCTCTATCTAAATTCTTGTTCTTCCTCCTCAGACTTTCTCCCTGTCCCTTGACCTGCATCTTCTTCCACATTCTCCAGTTCCCCATTGCTTATTTCTCCCCTTCTCTCCTTGCTATGGACCTTACATAGTACCATAGTAACATGGTAACCTAGTAACATAGTACCATAGTAACATAGAACATAGTACCATGGTAATTAACCTTACTGCTGATCCTACACAATAAGACCCACCAGAGTTTGGAAGAGATTAAAGCATTTTTGACCAATCCTATAAAGAAAACATTTGACATCATTATTAGAGAGCATGGTGAGCTAATTAAGTGTCCACATTCACCTGTCTGGTCTGGTTAACTCTCCTCTCTCATACCATTCAAACAAGCCTATGGTGATGTCTTAAGCTTCTCTGTCTTAAGTTCTAGGCTTGTAACGTTACACTCAGACAGTCAGATACACAAAGTGTGTGATAGTCACATGAGGTCCTGTGTAACAAGCCCCACCCACCCCAAAAAAAAAATTCTGAAGCTATTTAAAGGGCATATTCACCCTTTAAACAAAAAACTGGTAACTTCTACTTTCATTATCTGTGCACAATCCCACTGCTTTGTACTAGTTTATGACATGCATTTGTAATCAGATATTTCATTATTCCTGGCAAAGGTATCTGCCTCCTTCCTCTGCTCAATGAGCTTTTTACAAGCTTGAGCATGTGCAGTGGAGTCAGCAGGGGAAACAGCAGTCAATCATTTGTTGTGATGTCGCAATCGGACTTTATTAGTATAGTATAGTATAGTACAGTATCGTACAGTATAGTATGGGACGGGACGTACAGTACAGTACAGTACAGTACAGTACAGTAAGTACAGTATGCATACTGACGGCTTCCTCTGTGCCGTCTGGCTCCTCTTTGACGTGTGGCTCCTCGTGATATGTGGCTCTCTGTGCAGCGTGGCTCCTCTGTGCCGCCTGGCTCCTCTGTGCCGTTCGGCTCCTCTGTGCCGCCTGGCTCCTCTTTGACGCGTGGCTCCTCTGTGATATGTGGCTCCTCTGTGCAGCGTGGCTCCTCTGTGCCGCCTGGCTCCTCTGTGCCGTCTGGCTCCTCTTTGATATGTGGCTCCTCTGTGCCATGCGGCTCCTCTGGAAGGACAGGAATTCCTTCTTGGCTGATCCTCACTGTTCTATAGGTTGTAGTGAGAAACAGAATCCATCATATCCTAAACCTGCCGTTGTCTAAAGGCCATGGGGTAGGTGTTTTCCAGGATTCTGATTCTCTTTTCCAAGCTGTGAGACAGCAGTGACCTTATTTTAAAGGGAAGACTGTAACTCCCTTAGAGACGAATGCTATTCCCCTAGCTGGCTCCATTATTTCACTGCATAACAGATTAGCCACATGTCTGGGGGTGATTTTCCTACATAGGATTTTTTTAAATTTCAAGGATAAACTTCCCCTTTAATCATTCAATGTCTGAGCACATCATTGGGTACAGTCCCGACTGCTCTTTTAAAGTCAACATTCCTTATTAACACAATTTCCCTGCGATGTCTCCTGAACCAGATCACTTAGTATTATAGTGAGATCTGTAACACTGGGGGATCTCTGCCTGAAGGGGGCGCTCTGGAAGATACATTCAATTCTCTCCTGGGATTGGTCGTACCTGTAGCTATATACGGATTTATTTCTATTTATTCGATCTTTCTCTTTATTTTAGGTAAGTCTTCCTGGAACCTCTTGTAGCTGCTTTCGTACAGTGTTGGAGTATTTGTACCTTGGGCATTTTTACATGGGTCCTGACTTGGAGACTATGGACCTATTAGCACTGTCCAACCGCCTGTGTCTCCCTAACCTGCAGGCACTGACTGGTAAGAATTGGGATGTTATATATACACTATGTCTTCATGTTCACTGGGCCCCCAGCAAAACTATCATCCACAGTGGGTTTCTATGTAGCGGGTATATCTGTCATAGGAAAATAAGAAGATGGGCCCCCCAGTGGTTGCTCCCCCGGTAGTTATGCCCCTAAATAGTAGTCAATGGAGCTACATCTATGTGGGTAAAGTTCTAAGGGCCCTCAGGGTTCTGTGTTGGGGCCGCTTCTATTTAATCTATTTATTAATGATTTGGAAGTGGGTATTGTCAGCAAGGTTTCTGTGTTTGCTGACGACACAAAACTTTGTCGACCATTAAAAACTTCAGAGGATGTGCAATCGTTACAGGGGATCTAGATAGATTATCACATTGGGCTGCTAAGTGGCAGATGGGATTCAATGTTGATAAATGGAAGGTGATGCATTTTGGACTTAAAAATCCTTGTGCTACTTATACTATAAATGGCTCTGTGTTAAGTGAATCCCTGTTGGAAAGGGATCTTGGAGTTTTGGTGGATAACAAACTTAAAGGTAGCAAGCAGTGCCAGGCGGCAACAGCCACAGCCATCATGGTATTGTCTTGTATAAAGCGAGGTATGGATTCAAGGGAGGAAAATGTAATTCTCCCTCTTTACAAAGCATTGGTAAGGTCAGGTGCAGAACAGCAGGGGTCCAATCCCCTTGCCAGATTGGAGGCCGGGCCCTTGACTTACCCCCTTCCCCTCCCCATCAGCTGTTTAAAAGACCAAACCAGTAGAGGATCTTACTGCATACATGTGATCCAGGGACTGTGAATGCTCTGGGAAGGAATGGCGGGCCCTCTCACCCCCCGCACTGTTGTGGCCCTATAGTTACTCCAATGGTTAAGTGGATATGTTTTGACTTCAGAAAGGGCAGGAGGAAGCAGGATGTTGGCACTGTGGGCAAGAAAAAGGAAACAGGATGTTGTCATAGTGTGGGCAAGAAAAAGGAAACAGGATGTTGTCATAGTGTGGGCAAGAAAAAGGAAATGGAAGGAACATGGGTGGAGAGCTACATTACGCGTGTTTATTCACATACTAACACACATGTCAATCATACAAACAATTTGGCAAAAACAATGAAATCCCTATTTTTAGCCAGCTAATAGCTTAAACATTGACCATGGATAGATAATAATATACACTTGTTAGATAATGACTTTGTAATCAAACATCTCGCCCCCCAAACAAAGCCTCATCCTGCGTACATAGTGAAAACCAAATAATCTCTGTCTTGGACCATGGCAGACATTTAACCCTTTACCTGTAATGAACCCAATGTGAATATGAAATTTGTAGTAAGGTATTCCCATCCTCTAGCCAGTGGCAGTCTTCCCCACATACATAGATAGATCATGGTTATCTCTACGTTACATTGATAGATCATGGTTATCTCTACGTTACATTGGATAGATATGGTTATCTCTACGTTACATTGTTATCTCTACGTTACATTGGATAGATCATTGTTATCTCTACGTTACATTGGATAGATCATGGTTATCTCTACGTTACATTGGATAGATCATGTTATCTCTACGTTACAGGGATAGATCATGGTTATCTCTACGTTACTTGGATAGATCATTGTTATCTCTACCGTTACATTGGATAGATCATTGTTATCTCTACGTTACATTGGATAGATCATGGTTATCTCTACGTTACATTGGATAGATCATGGTTATCTCTACGTTACATTGGATAGATCATTGTTTATCTCTACGTTACATTAGATAGATCATTGTTATCTCTACGTTACATTGGATAGATCATTGTTATCTCTACGTTACATTGGATAGATCATTGTTATCTCTACGTTACATTGATAGATCATGTTATCTCACGTTACATTGATAGATCTGGTTATCTCTACGTTACATTGGATAGATCATGGTTATCCTCTACGTTATATTGGATAGATCATGGTTATTCTACCGTTAATTGGTAGATCATGGTTATCTCTACGTTACATTGGATAGATCATGGTTATCTCTACGTTCATTGGATAGATCATTGTTATCTCTACGTTACATTGTTATCTCTACGTTACATTGGATAGATCATGGTTATCTCTACGTTACACTGGATAGATCATTGTTATCTCTACGTTACATTGGATAGATCATGGTTATCTCTACGTTACATTGGATAGATCTTGTTATCTCTACGTTACATTAGATAGATCATGGTTATCTCTACTTACATTAGATAGATCATGGTTATCTCTACGTTACATTGGATAGGTCATTGTTATCATCTCTACTTACATTGGATAGATCATTGTTATCTCTACGTTACATTGGATAGATCATTGTTATCTCTACGTTACATTGGATAGATCATGGTTATCTCTACGTTACATTAGATAGATAATGGTTACTCTACGTTACATTAATAGATCATGGTTATCTCTACGTTACATTGGATAGATCATTGTTATCTCTACGTTACATTGGATAGATCATTGTTATCTCTACGTTACATTAGATAGATCATTGTTATCTCTCTACTTTACATTGGATAGATCATGGTTATCTCTACGTTACATTGGATAGATCATGGTTATCTCTACGTTACACTGGATAGGTCATTGTTATCTCTACGTTCATTGATAGATCATTGTTATCTCTACGTTATATTGGATAGATCATTGTTATCTCTACGTTACATTGGATAGGTCATTGTTATCTCTACGTTACATTGGATAGATCATTGTTATCTCTACGTTACATTGGATAGATCATTGTTATCTCTACGTTACTTGGATAGATATTGTTATCTCTACGTTACATTAGATAGATCATGGTTATCTCTACGTTACATTGGATAGATCATTGGTTATCTCTACGTTACATTGGATAGATCATGGTTATCTCTACGTTACATTGGATAGATCATTGTTATCTCTCTACGTTACATTGGATAGATCATGTTATCTCTACGTTACATTGGATAGGTCATTGTTATCTCTACGTTACATTGGATAGATCATTGTTATCTCTACGTTACATTGGATAGATCATTGTTATCTCTACGTTTACATTGGATAGATCATTGTTATCTCTACGTTACATTGGATAGATCATTGTTATCTCTATGTACACTTGTGATAGGTCCTATGTTATCTCTACGTTACATTGGACAGTCATTGTTCTCTCTACGTTACATTGTAATATCATTGTTATCTCTACGTTACATGATAGATCATGGTTATCTCTACGTTACATTGTGATAGATCATGGTTATCTCTACGTTACATTGGATAGGTCATTGTTGTCTCTCTACGTTACATTGATAGATCATGTTATCTCTACTGTAATGGATAGATCATTGTTATCTCTACGTTACATTGATTAGGTCATTGTTGTCTCTACGTTACATTGTAGGTCATTGTTATCTCACGTTACTGGATAGCACTATAGAAGAATGCGTTGTTGGATCTGTGGATATCTAATAACCCAGAGCTCATTTTGGAGATGAAGGTAATGGGAAGCTTAGGAATAGTGACCAGATATAGTGTCATTTAATATAGGTTGGCAGAAAACTAAGTCACTTGTCTTAACAAAACTTTTACACTTTGAAAGCTAATTTTATGCTTTTAAAGGAATCGCTCCTCTCATAGACTGGGGGGAACTGTTTTCTAGGTAAAGATACTGAGCAATGTGGACCACTTTTAAAGGGATATTAAACTATAACATTTCCAATCGTTAACCTTTAGGTAACAAGTGTAAAAAAATTAGGGTCCACTCCTGCATGGCTTAATGCTCAGGTAAAAAGGGAAATGGAAAAAAAGAAAAGGTCTTTAAAAATTTTGAAAGCAGAAGGCACAGAACAGGCTTACAGGGACTTCAAAAAGTTGTAAAAAGACTGCAAGAAAGCAATTAACTAGCTAAATAGAAAATGAAATACGGATTTGTGCCGAACAAGCAAGTCCACCCCAAGATGATTTTTTAAGTATATAAATGGTAAAAAAATGAGGACTGAGAATGTGGGACCATTAAATAATGGAGCTGAGGTGGTTGTAGATGATGCCGAAAAGGCAATCTGCTAAACCGTTTTTTTACATCGGTTTTTACTGTTGAGAATCCTTCCGTGGGATTGTAACAATGTGCAGGGAGGAAATGACGAGTCTTCACATTGGATACAAGGATATGTTTACGGAATCATTAGACAAGTTAATATCAATAAGCGCCAGGCACCAGATGGATTGCATCCTAGGATTTTAAAGAAAGCTTAGTTTTCATTCTGCAAGACCACTGTGTCTCATCTTTTCAGATTCGCTTTTGTCTGGGGATGTGCCCGCTGGATTGGAAAAAAAGCATTAATACCAAAATTCAAAAAGGTAGTCGTTCCCAGCCTGGTAACTATAGACCTGTAAGCCTAACATCAGTGGTAGGAAGGTGATGGAAACTTTGTTAAGGGATCATATCCTTGACTTTGTCTCCAGAGATCATCTTATTATAGTAGTCAGCATGGATTTATGAAAATGATCATGCCAGACAAATTTAATTGGTTTTTATGAAGAAGTGAGTAAAGAAGTTAGATTCAGGACAGCGTGGATGTGGTATATTTGGATTTTATGATGAAGTGAGTAAGAAGTTAGATTCAGTACAGCGGTGGATGTGATATATTTGGATTTTTGATGAGTGAGTAAGAAGTTAGATTCAGGTACAGCGGTGGATGTGATATATTTGGATTTTTAGATGAACGGGAGTAGAAGTTAGATCAGGTACAGCGGTGGATGTGATATATTTGGATTTTATGATGAAGTGAGTAAGAATTAGATTCAGGTACACGCGGTGGATGTGATATATTTGGATTTTATGACGAAGTGAGTAAGAAGTTAGATTCAGGTACAGCGTGGATGTGATATATTTGGATTTTATGATGAGTGAGTAAGAAGTTAGATTCAGGTAAGCGGTGGATGTGATATATTTGGATTTTATGATGAAGCAGTAAGAAGTTGATTCAGGTACAGCGTGGGATGTATATATTTGGATTTTATGATGAAGTGAGTAAGAAGTTAGATTCAGGTACAGCGGTGATGTGATATATTTGGATTTATGATGAAGCGAGTAAGAAGTTAGATTCAGGTACAGCGGTGGATGTGATATATTTGGATTTTATGATGAAGTGAGTAAGAAGTTAGATTCAGGTACAGCGGTGGATGTGAATATATTGGATTTTTATGATGAAGTGAGTAAGAAGTTAGATTCGGTACACTGGTGGATGTGATATATTGTGGATTTTATGATGAAGTAAGAAGTAGATTCAGGTACAGTGGTGGATGTGGTATATTTGGATTTTATGATGAAGTAGTAAGAAGTTAGATTCGGTACACGCGGTGTGGATGTGATATATTTTGGATTTTATGATGAAGCCGAGTAAGAAGTAATTCAGGTACACGGTGGATGTGATATATTTGGATTTTATGATGAAGTGAGTAAGAAGTTAGATTCAGGTACAGCGGTGGATGTGGTATATTTGGATTTTTATGATGAAGTGAGTAAGAAGTTAGATTCAGGTACAGCGTGGTATGATGATATTTGATTTTATGATGAAGTAAGAAGTTAGATTCAGGTACAACGGTGGATGTGATTATTTGGATTTTATGATGAAGCGAGTAAGAAGTTAGAGTTCAGGTACAGCGGTGGATGTGATATATTTGGATTTTATGATAGTAAGAAAGTTAGATTCAGGTACACGCGGTGATGTGATATATTTGGATTTTATGATGAAGTGGTAAGAAGTTAGATTCAGGTACAGCGGGTGGATGTGATATAATTTGGATTTTATGATGAAGTGAGTAAGAAGTTAGATTCAGGTACAGCGGTGGGATGTGGTATATTTGGATTTATGATGAAGTGAGTAAGAGTTAGATTCAGGTACACGGTGGATGTGATATATTTGGATTTTATGATGAAGTGAGTAAGAAGTTAGATTAGGTACAGTGGTGGATGTGGTATATTTGGATTTTAGGATGAAGTGAGTAAGAATGTTAGATGCAGGTACAGCGGTGATGTGATATATTTGGATTTTATGATGAAGTGAGTAAGAAGTTAGATTCAGGTACAGCGGTGGATGTGGTATAATTTGGATTTTATGATGAAGTGAGTAAGAGTTAGATTCAGGTACAGCGGTGGATGTGTATATTTGGATTTTATGATGAAGGAGTAGAAGTTAGATTCAGGTACAGCGGTGGATTGTGGTATATTGGATTTTTATGATGAGATGAGTAAGAAGTTAGATTCAGGTACAGCGGTGGATGTGATATAATTTGGATTTTATGATGAAGTGAGTGAGAAGTTAGATTCAGGTACAGCGGTGGATGTGATTATATTTGGATTTTATAGTGAAGTGAGTAAGAAGTTAGATCAGTACAGCGTGGGATGTGATATATTTGGATTTTATGATGAGTGAGTGAGAAGTTAGATTCAGTACAGCGGTGGATGTGATATACTTTGGATTTTATGATGAAGTGAGTAAGAAGTTAGATTCAGGTACAAGCGGTGGATGTGTATATTGGATTTTATGATGAAGTGAGTAAGAAGTTAGATTCAGTCAGCGCGGTGGATGTGATATATTTGGATTTTATGATGAAGGAGTAAGAAGTTAGATTCAGGGCACGCGGTGGATGTGATATATTTGGATTTTATGATGAAGGGATAGAAGTTAGATTCAGGTACAGCGGTGGATGTGATATATTTGGATTTTATGATGAAGTGAGTAAGAAGTTGATTCAGGTACAGCGGTGGATGTGAATATATTGGATTTTTAGATGAAGTAGTAAGAAGTTAGATTCAGGTACAGCGGTGGATGTGATATATTTGGATTTTATGATGAAGTAAGAAGTTAGATTCAGGTACAGCGGTGGATGTGATATATTTGGATTATGATGAAGGAGTAAGAAGTTAGATTCAGGCACAGCGTGGATGTATATATTTGGATTTTATGATGAAGGGAGTAAGAAGTTAGATTCAGGTACAGCGGTGGATGTGATATATTTGGATTTTATGATGAAGTGAGTAAGAAGTAGATTCAGGTACAGAGCGGTGGATGTGATATTGGATTTTATGATGAAGTGATTAAGAAGTTAGATTCAGGAGCAGGGGGATGTGATATATTTGGATTTTAATGATGTAAGTAAGAAGTTAGATTCAGGTACAGTTGGTGGATGTGGTATATTTGATTTTATATAAGTGAGTAAGAAGTTAGATTCAGGTAAAGCGGTGGATGTGATATATTTGGATTTTATGATGAAGTCGAGTAAGAAGTTAGATTCAGGTACAGCGGGTGATGTGATATATTTGCGATTTATGATGATGAGTAGAAAGTTAGATTCAGGTACAGCGTTGGATGTGTGTTATTGGATTTTATGATGAAGTGAGGAAGAATTAGATTCAGGTACAGGGTGGATGTGATATATTGGATTTATGATGAAGTAGAAGTTAGATTCAGGTACAGCGGTGGATTGGATATATTTGGATTTATATGATGAAGTGAGTAAGAAGTTAGATTCAGGTACAGCGGTGGATGTGATATATTGGATTTTATGATGAAGTAAGAGTTAGATTCAGGTAACACGTGGGATGTGAATATTTGGATTTTATGATGAAGTGAGTAAGAAATTAGATTCAGGTACACAGCGGTGGATGTTGATATATTTGGATTTATGATGAAGTGAGTAAGAAGTTAGATTCAGGTACAGCGGGATGTGTATATTTGTATTTTATTATAAGTGAAGTAAGAAGTTAGATTCAGGTACAGCGTGGATGTGATATATTTGGATTTTATGATGAAGTGGTAAGAAGTTAGATTCAGTACAGGGTGGAGTGTGGTATATTGGATTTTATGATGAAGTGAGTAAGAAGTTAGATTCAGGTACAGCGTGGGATGTGATATATTTCGATTTTATGATGAAGTGAGTAGAAGTTAGATTCGGAGGCGTGGGATGTGGTATTTGGATTTTATGATGAAGTGAAGAAGTAGATTCAGGTACAGCGGTGTGTGTATATATTTGGATTTATGATGAAGTGAGTAAGAAGTTAGATTCAGGGTACAGCGTGATTTGATATATTTGGATTTGTATGATGAAAGTGTTAAGAAGTTAGATTCAGTACAGCGGTGTATGTGATATATTTGGATTTTATGATGAAGTGATTTAAGAAGTTAGATTCAGGTACAGCGGTTGGATGGATATATTGGATTTTATGATGAAGTGAGTAAGAAGTTTAGATTCAGGTACAGCGGTGGATGTGATATATTGGATTTATGATGAAGTGAGTAAGAATTAGATTCAGGTACACGGTGGATGTGGATATATTTGGATTTTATGATGCAAGGGAGTAAGAAGTTAGATTCAGTAACAGCGGTGATGATGTGGTATATTGGATTTTATGATGAAGTGAGTAAGAATTAGATTCGGTACAGCGGTGGATTGGATATATTTGGATTTGATGATGAAGTGAGTGAGAAGTTAGATTCAGGTACACGTGTGATGTGATATATTTGGATTTTATGATGAAGTGAGTAAGAAGTAAGATTCAGGTACACGGGTGGATGTGATATATTTGGATTTTATGAGTGAAGTGAGTGAGAATTAGGATTCAGGTAGCAGCGGTGGATGTGATATATTTGGATTTTATGATGAAGTGAGTAGAAGTTAGATTCAGGTCTAGCATCGTGGATGTGATATATTTGGATTTTATGATGAAGTTAGTAAGAAGTTAGATTCGTACATCGGTGGATGTGATATATTTGGATTTATGATGAAAGGAGTAAGAAGTAGATTCAGTACAGCGGTGGATGTGATATATTTGGATTTTATGATGAGGGTAAGAAGTTAGATTCAGTGTACAGCGGTGATGTGATATATTTGGATTTATTGATAAGTGAGTAAGAAGTTAGATTCAGGTACAGCGGTGGATGTGGTATATTGGATTTTATGATGAAGCGAGTAAGAAGTTAGATTCAGGTACAGCGGTGGATGTGATATATTTGGATTTTATGATGGAATGTGAGTAAGAAGTAGATTCAGGTACAGCGGTGGATGGTGTATATATTTTGGATTTTATGATGAAGTAGTAGAAGTTTAGATTCAGGTACAGGTTAGCTCTAACGTTACACTGGATTGTTCATTGTTTATCTCCTACGTTAACATTGATAGATCATTGTTATCGTCTACGTTATATTGGATCGATCATTGTTTTAATCTCTACGTTCATTGGATAGTCATTGTTTCTCTACCGTTACACGTGGATAGATCATTGTATCTCTACGTTACATTTGGATAGATCATTGTTATCTCTACTTACATTGGATAGATCCTTGTTCTCTCTACTGTTACATTTAGATAGATCCTGGTTATCTCGACGTTACATTGGATAGAGATCATGGTTATCTCTTACGTTTACATTGGATAGATTCATGGTTTCTCTACGTTACAATTGTATGATTCATTGTTATCGTACTTTTACCTGGCTAGATCATTGGTTATCTTCTACGTTACATTTGAATAGATCAGTGTTATCTTTACGTTACATTGAAAGATCATTGTTCTCTCTACTCACGGTTACATTGGGAGAGATCATTGTATCTCTACGTTACATTTGGCTAGATCATTGTTATCTCCACGTTACATTGGATAGATCATTGTTATCTCTATGTTCATGGAATAGTCAGTGTTATCTCCTAACGTTACATTGGACGGTCATTGTTTATCTCTACGTTTCCATTGGACATATCATTGTTATTCCTCTACGTTACATTAGATAGCTCATTGTTTCTCTATTACATTGGATAGATCGGGTTTTATCTCTACGTTACTTGGATAGGTCATTGTTGTCTCTACGTTACATTAGATGATCATTGTTTTATCTCTACTTTACATTGGATAGATCAATTGTAATATCGGTCTACGTTACATTTGGATAGGTCATTGTTGTACTCTACTTTACCTTGTATCGGCATTTTTATCTCTACTTTACATATGGATAGATCATTGTCCACTGAAGAATGCGTGTTTGGATCTGGTGCTTCTAATAACCATAGCTCATTTTGGAGATGAAGGTAATGGGAAGCTTTAGTGAATAGTGCACCATGATAAGGTGTCATTTAATAAGGATTGCAGAACTAAAGTGCACTGTCTTAACACAAATTTTACACTTTAGGAAGCTAATTTTTATGCTTTTAAAGGAATCGCTCCTGCTCATAGACTGGGGGGATGTTTCTCTAGGTAAAGATACTGAGGCAGATGTGGACCACTTTTAAAGGGATTAAACTATACCATGCAATTCGTTACCTTTAGGTAACAAGTGTAAAAAAATTAGGTCCACTCCTGCCATGGCTTAATGCTCAGGTAAAAAGGGAAATGGCAAAAAGAAAATCTTTAAAATTTTGAAAGCAGAAGGCACAGAACAGGCTTACGGGACTAGCAAAATTTGTAAAAAAGACTGCAAGAAATCATTACTAGCTAAAATGAAAATGAAAATACGGATTGCCGAACAAGCAAGTTCCAACCCCAAGATGTTTTTAAGTATCTAAATTTGGGGTGGTAAAAATAGGACTGAGAATGTGGGAACCATTAAATAATGGAGCTGAGGTGGTTGTAGATGATGCCGCAAAGGCAATCTGCTAAACACCTTTTTGTTACATCGGTTTTTACTGTTTGAGATCCTTACATTAGGATTGTAACAACTGTGCGGGAGAAATGACGAGTCTTCACATTGGTACATAGGATATGTTCTTACGGAATCATTCGCACACAGTTAATATCAATACAGCGCCAGGCAACCAGATGGATGCATCCTAGGATTTTAAAAGAAAGCTTAGTTCAGTTCTAGCAAGACCACTGTGTCCTCATCTTTTTCAGATTTCGCTTTTTGTCTGGGGTGATGTCCGCTGGATAGGAAAATCAATGTATACCAAAAGTTTCAAAAAGGTAGTCCGTATCCAGCCTGGTAACTATAGACCTTCAGCCTAACATCAGTGGTAGGAGGTGATGGCAACTTGTTAATGGATCAAGCCTTGACTTGTCTCCAGAGATCATCGTTATTAGTATAGTCAGCATGGATTTATGAGAAATTATCATGCCCAGACAATTTAATTGGTTTTTTATGAAGACGTGAGGTAACAAACAATTTGGCAAAAACAATGAAATCCCTATTTTTAGCCAGCTAATAGCTTAAACATTGACCATGGATAGATAATAATATACACTTGTTAGATAATGACTTGTAATCAAACATCTCGCCCCCCAAACAAAGCCTCGTCCTGCGTACATAGTGAAAACCAAATAATCTCTGTCTTTGACCATGGCAGACATTTAACCATTTACCTGTAATGAACCCAATGTGAATATGAAATGTGTAGTAAGGTATTCCCATCCTCTAGCCAGTGGCAGTCTTCCCCACATACATACATAGATCATGGTTATCTCTACGTTACATTGGATAGATCATGGTTATCTCTACGTTACATTGGATAGGTCATTGTTATCTCTACGTTACATTGGATAGATCATCGGGTATATCTCTAGTTACAGTAGATTAGATCATTGTTATCTCTACGTTACATTGGATAGGTCATTGTTATCTCTACGTTACATTGGATAGATCATTGTTTATCTTACGTTACATTGGATAGATCATGGTTATCTCTACGTTACATTAGATAGATCATTGTTATCTCTACGTTACATTGGATAGATCATGGTTATCTCTACGTTACATTGGATAGATCATTGTTATCTCTACGTTACATTGGATAGATCATGGTTTTCATCTCTACGTTACATTGATGAATCATTTGTTATCTCTACGTTACATTGGATAGATCATGGTTATCTCTACGTTACATTGGATATGATCATGTTATCTCTACGTATTAATATATCATTGTTATCTCTACGTTACATTGGATAGATCATTGTTATCTCTAACGTTACATGTGGATAGATCATTGTTATCTCTACGTTACATTGGATAGGATCATTGTTATCTCTACGTTACATTGGATAGTCATTGTTATCTCTACGTTACATTGGATAGATCATTGTTATCTCTACGTTACATTGGATAGATCATTGTTATCTCTACGTTACAATGTTATCTCTACGTTACATTAGATAGATCATGGTTATTATCTCTACGTACATTGGATAGTCATTTCATTTGTTATCTCTACGTTACATGATTAGATCATGTTATTTCTCTCTGTTACATTGGATAGATCATTGTTATCTCTAAGTTACATTGGATAGGTCATGGTTATCTCTAGTTACATGGTAGATCATGTTATCTCTACGTTACATTGGATAGATCATTGTTATACTCTACGTTACATTGATAGATATGGTTTTCTCTACCGTAAATTTGGATAGATCATTGTTATCTCTACGTTACATTGGATAGATCATGTGATCTCTACGTTACATTTGGATAGATCATGTTATTCTTACGTTACATTGGATAGATCTGGTTATCTCTACGTTACATTGGATAGATCATTGTTATCTCTACGTTACATGGACTTTAGATCATTTTGTTCCAGGAACAAAACACGTTGGAAAACAGGCTTGGGCTGCGTGGTTCAGGTCGGGGGTGGGGATATAGGGGGATGAGCCAGTTGTTGTTGGAGTTCTTGAAATTAGCCCCAGGTAAGATTTCATGATATGATGGGGATGATCAATCCCATGTGGGCGATGTTATTATTTACCCATTGTTGGTTATTTTTGGGAGTCCTTTACTTTCTTTGTGAGTTGTTTTCTAGTGCTGAAACAATTGCAAAAACATCGCTCAGACTGGGGTCTCATACATTCCGCAGCAAAACTACAACCGTTTGATGTCTTGGCTTGTCGAAAAGTTCCCCTCGAGTTGAAGTATAGTCACCAGGTTAACTGTTTTATAATGGTGATTCATGATAGCATATACTTCTAATTGTTAACTCAGGACACTGCCGGTGGTATTAACTGGGTCTCTATCTTGTTAGTGTGCATGGGGGATGAGATAACTAACCCCATCCGGGGGTTGGGGGGTGTGTGGCTGGGTAGGTAAATTACATCTCTCACAGATGTGAGTCGTAGGAACATATTTTTCTTTATTTGAAGACATTGGTGTTTCCTTATTTCCTGTTGTGTGGGGTTGGTGATTGTAGGTTTCCCATGATTCCATGTTACGGACACATGTTAAACAAGACCTATGGCGAGGGTTTGTATAGGACACCTTGGTTAACGTCTCTTATCCATTTATATTGGCAGCAGCAAAATAAATAAGAGTCACTTTGAGGGTTTCCGAGTGGCCTCCTGTGTGGTCCTTCAAGGGGAGGATCGTTTACTGCGCGGGCTGGCAAAACAAGAGAATAGAAGGAAGTACAAAAGGAGGAGGACGTAAATCCGCAAGCAAAAGAGCAAAAGCAAAATGGTGCTTCTGGCCTTCCTCTTCAATCAGTGCCCTGTGATCTACCACACGTTGTGCCTTCCAAGAGGGTTGGCAGCTGGGTGGTTGGGCACGGGACCTCAACCCCTCCACCCAGACCTGCTTGCCAACACATTGGGACAGGAGGTCCTTTGTGGCCTGGAGGCCTTGTAACTGGGACAATCAGTTGGGAATATGACAGTTAACATCCCAGACTGGAGCCCTTCATCAGCAGGACCAGAGGACTCCAACCAACATTATGGGTTCCAATAATGGGCCTCAGCCCACACAGTAGGCCAAGTACGCTTCTCCTAGAGTGGTTAAAACTATCAACACTTACAAACACTTTGTTATCTCAGGGAGAATAGCCAGTGTATATATTACCTTGCTAACTTATGTCTCCGCAATGCGTGTTGGGCCAGTCAACCTTCCATGGGGTTTCTGACGTTACACTGGGGAGTACACTGTTCCCATCCAACTCACTACTAACCTGTTAGATACCCTAGTAGTGAGTGATTCAGTATTACCATTTTATTCATTACTATGATTGAGAGTACTGTCAATATCTCTATAGAACCCATAATAGCAGATTTTCACTCTATCAGTGGTTTGTGACCCCCTCATTACATTATCTATATTGATACTGTCAACTATCCTATAGAACCAAATAGCGATTTCACTATCAGAGTTTATAGTGGCCCTTGTTCGTGGATCTATAGGAGATACGTGTCACTATTCCTATAGAAACCCATAATAGTGATTTTCACTATCAGAGTGTTAATAGTTACCCCCCCTCATTCATTATATATTGAGATATTGTCACATCCCTATTAGAACCCTAAATAGATGATTTTCCACTATCAGGTGTTTATAAGTGACCCTCATTCATTATCTATATTGAGATACTTGTCACTATTCTATTAGAACCATAATAGTGATTTCATCAGTGTTAGGACCCTTATTCATTATACTATATTGGAAATTTACTGTCACATATCTATAGAACACATAATAGTGATTTTCACTATCAGAGTTATAGGTGACTTGTTCGTGCTTATAGGAGATACTTTGTTGTCACTATCATATAGAAACCATAATAGTGGATTTTCACTATCAGAGTTATAGTGACCCTTGTTGTGATGTATAGAGATACTGTCACTATCCTATAGAAACCATAATAGTGATTTTCACTATCAGTGTTATGTTATCTACCTCATTCATATTATCTATATGGAGATACGTGTCACTTATCCTATAGACACATAATAGTGATTTTCACTATCATGTGGGTTAGGACCTATTCATTATCTATATTGAGATATTGTCACTATCCTATAGAACCATAATAGTGATTTTCAACTATCAGTGTTATAGTACCCTTCATTCATTATCTATATTAGAGGAAATTGTCATCCTATAGAACCATAATAGTGATTTTCACTATCAGGTGTATAGTGACCCCCCTCATTTCATTATTCCTTATGAGATAACTGTCCACTATCCTAATAGAACCATATATAGTGATTTTCATCAGTGTTAGTGACCCTCATTCATATTATCTATATTGGAGATATTGATACTATCTATTAGAAACCATAATAGTGATTTTTATTCAGTGTTAAGTGACCCTCATTCAATTATCATATTGAGATATTGTCCACTATCCTATAGGGAACCATAATAGTGATTTTGCACTATCAGTGTTTATAGTTCCCTCATTCATTATCTATATTGAGACATTGTCACGAATCCTATTGAAAACCATAATAGTGATTTTCCACTATCAGTGTTATAACAGTGACCTCCGTTCATGATCTTATTGAGATAACTCTCACTATCCTATAGAACCCATAATAGTGATTTTCATATCAGTGTTATAAAGATGCACCTAGTCATGATCTATATTTGGGTTCTAGGATAGTGACAGTATCTCAATATAGATCATTGAACGAGGGTCCCTTTATAACACTGATAGTGGAATAACACTATTATGGTTCTATAGGATAGTGACAGATACTTCTCAGTTATATTCACTATCACAGTGTTATATAGTTATCCTCATTCATTATCTATATGAGGGATACTGTCACTATTTTAAGAACCATAATAGGGGTTTCACTATCGTGTATAGGTGACCCCTTCGTAATTATCTATATTTGAAGATAGTTAATATCATTAGAACCATAATAAGGGATTTTCACTATCCTATCAGTGTAGTAGTGACCCTTATTCATTATCTATATTGATAGTTCACTATCATATAGAAACATAATGGATTTATACTTTCACAATGTTATATAGTGACCTCATTCTTATCTATATTGAGTACTGTCTTTATACAATTAGAAACCATAATAGTGATTTCACCATCAGTGGTTATTATAGGCGACCCTTGTCTTATCTATTATCTATTATCAGGGATGTCCAACCCTGTGGCCACCCCCAGATGTTTGAAAACTACAATTCCCAGCATTCCTCCATGCAGACCAAACCCCAAGGAATGCCTTGGGAGTGTTGTTTTCAAACATATGGAGCGGGGCCGCAGCAGGTTGGGGACATGCCATGATCTATATTGATTAGTCACTATTCATATAGAACCCATAATAGTGGGTTTTCACTATCACAGAAATGTTTCTACGGACCCCCCCCCCCCTCGTTATATTATCCTATAATTGGAGATTATAGTTACTATCATTATAGAAACCAATAATAGTGCGATTTTCACTATCCCTGGTATCTAGTTGATTCTAATTCATTATCTAATATTTGAGAACCATTAGGCACTATTGATTTTTTTATAGAAAACAGAAAAATAGCAATTTAGTGTTTTTAGTGTTTTTTAGTGACCTTTCACATGATCATATTTGAAATACTGTCACTTATTCTATTGAACCATAATTAGTGATTTTTCAATATCATGGTGCTTATAAAGTGACCCCCTTATTTAGGATCTAATGAGCTTACTGTCCACTATCCTATTAGGAACCACAAGTTATATTCAATAATCACCAGTGGTTATATAGTTAATCTCATTTATTATCTATTATTGAGACATTTCCCCCTGTCCCACATCCCATCAGCGCCATTATGGAAACACTCAAAATTAGCAAAATAGCCACACCAAGCATTTGATGACACCGTTTACCCTCATTCATTATCTATATTGAGATACTGTCACTATCCTATAGAACCATAATAGTGATTTTCACTATCAGTGTTAGTTACCCTCATTCGTTATCTATATTGAGATATTGTCACTATCCTATAGAACCATAATAGTGATTTTCACTATCGGTGTTATAGTGACCCTCATTCATTATCTATATTGAGATACTGTCACTATCCTATAGAACCATAATAGCAATTTTCACTATCAGTGTTACATAGTGACCCTTGTTCATGATCCATATTGAGACACTGTCACTATCCTACAGAACCACACATTATTTTCACTATCAGTGTTATATAGTGATTCTCATTATCTATATCTATAATAGTTTATAGAACCAAAATAGTGATTTTCATCAGTGTTAGTGACCCTCATTCATTATCTATATTGAGATATTGTCACTATCCTATAGAACCATAATAGTGATTTTCACTATCAGTGTTATAGTTACCCTCATTCATTATCTATATTGAGACATTGTCACTATCCTATTGAACCATAATAGTGATTTTCACTATCAGTGTTATAAAGTGACCCTCGTTCATGATCTATATTGAAATACTGTCACTATCCTATAGAACCATAATAGTGATTTTCACTATCAGTGTTATAAAGTGACCCTCGTTCATGATCTATATTGAGATACTGTCACTATCCTATAGAACCACAAGTTATATTCACTATCACAGTGTTATATAGTTATCCTCATTCATTATCTATATTGAGATACTGTCACTATTTATAGAACCATAATAGGGGTTTTCACTATCAGTGTTATAGTGACCCTCGTTAATTATCTATATTGAGATAGTTAATATCATATAGAACCATAATAGTGATTTTCACTATCCTATCAGTGTTAGTGACCCTTATTCATTATCTATATTGATAGTCATTATCATATAGAAACATAATGATTTATACTTTCACAATGTTATATAGT
>JAACNH010001264.1:50175-85810 GCA_019447015.1 Hymenochirus boettgeri
CCACTGATAGTGAAGACACTATTATGGTTCCTAGTAGGATAGAGACTATCAAATATGGATATGAATGAGGTCACTAATTAATACTGTTGACAGTGAAATCACTATTATGTTCTACATATGGATAGTGACTTATCATAGGATAATGACGAGGGTCACTATGATAAACCCTGATAGTGAAAATCACTATTATGGTTCTATAGGATAAGAACTATCAATATGGTAATGAATGAGGTCGACTATAAACATACTGGTTAGACGTGAAAATCACCTATTATGTTTCTATAGGATAGTGACCATATCACTTGAATGAACAAGGGTCATCTATATAAACACTGATATGAAAATCACTATTATGGTTCTATAAGGATATGACATATCATCGATAATAGTATCGTGAAGAGGTCCGCGTATATAACCTGTGAAGTGAAAATCACTGTTTTTGTTCTTATAGTAGTGACAACAAACTAGATAATGAACGAAGGGTCACTTATTAACACTGATAGTGAAAATCCATATTATGTTCTATGGTGGATAGAGACTATCATTCAATGATAAATGAGGGCTCCTATGTAACTCTGTGCTGAAAGTGAAATCACTATTATGGTTCTATATGGATAGTGCCTCAATATACGATAACGATATAGGGTCCACTAGTACTGATATGAAAACTATTAAGTGTTCATGGAATATCACTAATTTCCGTTGGGTCTATACTATATGATCACTAGTGCCTAGTGAGACAATATAGAGATAGAACAGGGTCACTTATATAACACTGATATCGATCAAATCACTATTAATGGTTCTTATTAGATAGTACTCGTAAGATAATCGAAATATAAGGGGGTCATTACTATAACACTGATGAAATGAAAAATCACGTTATGGTTCTATACGGATAGTGACTACAAATAGAATAGTGAACGGAGGGGTCTACTATATAACACTTGATAGTGAAAAAATCCCTATTATGGTCTATAGGATAGATGACTATCAATATAGATAATGAACCAAGGGTCACTATTATAACACCATCGATAGTAAAACATCACCTATATGGGTTCTATAGGATAAAGACTCATCTATAGCTAACGAATGAGGTCACTATAAACCACTGTTATATTGAAAAATCAACTATTGTTGTTCTATATGAATATGACTCATATCATATATGACGTCGTATGTACATGATGTGACTCACTATTAACTGGAGGATAGTGAAATCAAAACTTGATAGATGGTTATTATATAGTGATAGTGAAAAACACTATTGGGTGCCAGATAGTCTATAATATAATAAGACAGGTAGTATAGGTAGTTCATCTGTAAAATCACACTGAAATAATCGTATTTTCTATTATGATAGAGACAATTCCAATAAGATACTAACAGGAGTCCACTATAACACCACGTGAGTAGAAATCACTTTAGGTTTATTGGGCAAAGCCCTATAATAGATAAGTGATCCTATATAAATGATGAAAATATATATATATATAGTCACTATCAATCATATCTGGTAGTACTAACACTGATAGTGAAATCACTATTATTTTATTTCATAGTGATAGTGACTATGTCCATATGTAAATCAGATTAAGACGTAAAGGTGTCATCAAATGACTCTGAGTGTGGATTTCCGCTAATTTTAGTGTTTCATAATGCTATGGTGTGACAGGGGAATGATCTCAAATAATAGATGTCACTATAAACGTGTTAACTGATTATATCCCTATAATAACCACTGGTGTTATATATTGAAGTCCTTAACTCTGTGTGTATCACTACTTAGGTCAATAGGATGTGATCAGATCAAAGGGGTCTAAACACTATCTATTATGTTCATATCGGACTGTCAAAGTAAAAAATGAGGATAATATACACTGGTCAATACTTTGGTATAAATGACAGTCCAATATAGAATCATATAGTCACTTAAAATTGAAACACTAATTATGGTTTCAATAGAATAAGTGACAGTATTTCAATATAGATCATGTGAAAGGGTCACTAAAAAACACTAAAAACACTAAATTGCTATTTTCTGTTTCTATAAAAAATCATAGTGACAATGGTCTCAAATATTAGATAATGATTAGAATCAACTAATAACAGTGCTAGTGCAAAATCGACTATTATTGTTTCTATAATGATAGTAACTATATCTCCAATTATGAAATTAACGAGGGGGGGGGTCCGTATAACATTCTGATAGTGAAACCCACTATTAGGGTTCTATATGAATAGTGCTAATCATATAGATCAGGCATGTCCAACCTGCGCGCCCCCTCCAATGTTTGAAACACAACACTCCCAGCATTCCTTTGGGGGGTTTTGGTCTGCAATGGAGGAATGCTGGGAATTGTAAGTTTTCAAACATCGGGGGTGGCCACAGGTTGGACATCCCTGGATAATAGATAACTAGTAAGACAGGTCGCCTATAGATAACCACTGATGGTGAAAATCACTATTTATGGTTTCTAAATTGGATAAAGACAGTACTCAATATAATATAGATGAGGTCACTATATAACATTGGTGAAAGTATAAATCATTATGTTTCTATAATGATATGTGAACTATCAATATAGGATCAAGCAATAAAGGATCACTATACACTGATAGTGATAGTGAACATCCTTATTATGGTTCTAATGATATATAACTATCTTCAACAATATAGATAATTACGAAGGGTCAACCTATACCGATCAGTGAAACCCCTATGTAATGGGTGTTCTTGAAAATATTGACCCAGTATCCACTCCATATAAGTATGAATGAGGGAATAACTATATAATACCTGTGATATGAATATAACTTGAGAATATCTGTCCCACTATCCTATAGAAACCAATAATAGTCTATATTTCACTATCAGTTGTTACTAAAGTGACCCTCGTTTCAATATCTATAGTGAGATCACTGTCACTATCTACTAGAAGACGGCCACATATAGATCATGCTAGGTCAACTTTATAACAACTGAATAGTAAAATCACTATTATAAGGGTTCTATAGGATAGTGAAAAAGCAAAGTGGTATCTTCAATAAGATTCATGAAGTAGGTCACTGTTATAACACTGTAGTGGAAAATCACTATTATGGTTTTCAATAGGATTCGTGACAATGGCTCAATATAGATAATGAATGAGGGTACTATAAACACTGATAGAAAATCACTATTATGGTTCTATAGATATGGACAATATCTCAATATAAATATGAATGAGGCTACTTAACACTGAATAAAACATCACTATTCATGGTTCTATAGATAGTGACATATCTCCAATATAGATATTGAATGAGGGTCACTACACTGATGAAAATCACTATATATGGGGGTTCTTTAGGATAGTGACAGTTATCTCAAGTATATAATGAAATGAGGGGTCACTATAACACCTGGATAGTGGAAAATCACTCTTATGGTCTCTCATAGGAGTAGTACAATATTCTCAATATAGATAATGAATGAGGTAGCTATAAAACACTTGGATCGTAAATCACTATATGGTTCTATAGGTAGTGACAATATCTCAATATAGATAATGAATATGGTCCTAACACTGATAGGTGAAAATCACTACTTATGTTCTATAGATCGTGACAGTATCTTCATATGATAATGAAGTATGAGGGATAACGACTAACACGATAGTGAACATCACTATGTATGGTGTCTATAGGATAGTGACAGGTTATCTCCTATAACACTCACAACAAGGGTCACTATACTCTGATAGTGAAAATCCCCTATTATGGTTCTACTATGTAGGTGACACCAAAGTAATCTCCTATATGTCACGAACAAGTCACCCTATAACTCGATAGTGTAAAATTCACTATTTGGTGTTCTTAGATAGTGACAGTAATTTCAATATAGTATAATGAATAAGGGGTTCCTAACACTGGATGACAATCCTATTATGGTTCTAATAGAATAGTGGACACAGTATCCTCAATATAGAGTAATGAATTGAGGGTCACTTATAAACACTGATAGTGGAAAATCAGTCTATTTAGGTTCTTATAGCGATGATGAGCAATATCTCATATATCATAATGATGAGGGGGGGGTAACATTAACACTCGCTAGTAAATCACTATTATGGGTTTCTATAGGAATTAGTGACAGTATCTCTATAGATCCAGGAACAAGGGCACTATAACTCTGATAGTGAAAATCGCTATTCTGGTTTCTATAGGATACGTGACCAGTATCCATATAGACTAATGTAATGAGGGGGTCACTAACTCACTGATAGTGAAAATAGCTATTATGTTCTATAGGATATGACAGTATATCTCAAATATAGATAATGAATAAAATGGTAAATACTGAACCTCACTCACTCATAGGTATTAATCAGGTTAGTAGTTAGGTTGGATGGGAAGCAGTGTACTCCCCAGTGTAAACCGTCAAACACACCCATGGGAAGTTGACTGGCCCACACCATTTCGGAGACATAAGTTACAAGGTAATATATCCACTGGCCTATTCTCCCTGAAGATACAAAGTGTATTGTAAGTGGTTGATAGTTTAACCACTCTAGGAGTAGCAGTAACTGGCGCTACTGTGGGCTAGGCCCATTTGAACCCATAATGTGGTTGGAGTCCTCTGGGGTTCCTGCGAGTGAATGGGCTCCAGTCTGGATGTTAAACTGTCATGATTCCCAACTGATTGTCCCAGTTAACAAGGCCTCCTGGCCACAAAGGACCTCCTGTCCGGCATTGTTTGTCACAGCAGGTCTGGAGGGTTGCAGGTCACCCCCCGTGCCCTAGCCACCCTGCGCCAACCCTCTTGAAGGCACACTAGTGTAGATCCAGGGCACTGATGAAGAGAATGGCAGAAGCAAACCATTGTGCTTTGGCTCTTTGCTTGCGGGATTACGTCCTCCCTCCTTTTGTCCGTCCTTCTTCTCTTGTGCAGCGCGATAAAGATCCCTCCTGCCTTGAAGTGACCACACAGGAGGCCATCGGAAACCCCAAGTGACCTCTTATTTATCGTTCTGTGCCCTCTCTCCAAAAATGGATAAGAGTACGTTAAACCAAGTGTCTATACAAACCCTCGCCCATAGTCTTGTTTACATGTGTCCGTAACCATTGGATCCTGGGAAACCTAGCAATCACCACCCCACACACAGGAATAAGGAAAGCCCACCAATGTCTCAAAATAAAGGAAAAATATGTTCCTACGACTTCACATCTGTGAGAGATGTAATTTACCTTACCCAGCCCACACACCCCCTCATACCCCCGCGATGGGGTTAGTTATCTCATCCCCCCATCACACCAACAACAGATAGAGACCCAGTTAATACCACCGGTGTCCTGAGTAACAAATTAGAAGGTAATATCTATCATGTGAACACCATTATACAACAGTTAACCTGGTGACTATACTTCAACTCCGAGGGACTTTCGACACAGGCCGAACACCCAAACGTTGTAGTTTGCTGCGTGCAGATGTATGAGACACCCAGGTCTGACCGATGTTTTGCACATTGTTCACACTAGAAAACAACTCACAAAGAAAGTAAGATCCACAAAAAAAACCAACAATGTGGTAAATAAAACATCGGCCCCACTGGGAATTGGATCACCCCATCATATATGAATCCTTACCGGGCTAATTCAAGAACTCGCCCAACAACAACCTGGCTCAATCCTATATCCCCACCCCCGACCTAACCACGCAGCCAAGCCTGTTTTCCCAAGCGTCTTGTTTTTCCTTGGGAAACAAAAGATCGAAAGTCCATGTAACGTACGAGATAACAATGGATTCTATTCCATGAACGTAGAGATACCCAGATCTAATCCAATGTAACGTAAGAATAACCGGTCACCCTGATCTCCAATGTACAGAGATCAACATGTCTATCCAATGTAAACGTAGAGATCAATGATCTATCCAAATGTACGGTAGATTGATAACCATTATCTATCCAAATGTAACGTAGAGCTAACACAATGATCTTATCCATGTACAGTAGAGATAAAACAATGATCTACACCATGTAAAACTGTAGAGATAACATGAACCTATCCAATGTAACTTAAGATAAACAATGATCTATCGCAATGTAACCAAGGAGAGCATAACAATATCTATTCTATGTAACTAGAGATAAACAAATGAGGGACCTATCCAATGTACGTAAGATAATACCATGATCTATCAATGTAATACCCTAGAGGATAAACAATGACTCACGCCCATGGTACCGGAGAGATAACATGATTCTATCCAATGTAAACGTGAGATACCAATGATCATTCCAATGTTAACGTAAGATAACATGACCTAATCCATGAACGTTAGAAGATAACAATGATCTATCCAATGTAACGTTAGAGAAACATACGATCCATGTACTGAATACTATCCTACCAATGGTAACGTTAGAGATAACAATAGACTACTCCAATGTAACGTAGAGAAACAATGACCGTCATACCTATCCAAGAGGAACCTGCACTTCACCAAATGTAACGTAGAGATAACCATGATCTATCAATTGTAACGTAGAAGATAAAATGATCATCTAATGTAACGTGAGAAAGACTGGAACCATGATCTACCACAATGTACGTAGAGATAACAATGATCTATATAATGTACCGTAGTAGATACCATGACATCCTATCCAATGTAACGTAAGATAACAAGATCTATCTAATAACGTAGAGATAACCGACTGATCTATCCCCCCACCCATGTAAGCGTATGAGATAACAAAATGATCTATCCAAATGTACCGTAGAGATACAAATGGACCTATCCAATGTAACCGTAGAAGACTAACAATTGATCTATCTATGTAACTAGAGATAACCGATGGATCTAATCCAATGTATACCGTAGAGTACAAGGACCTATCCATGTACGTAGAGAATAAGAGCTATCAGTAATTACCTATCTATCAATGTAACGTAAGGATAACAACTATCTATCCAATGTAACGTAGAGAAACATATCTATCAATTGTAACGTAGAAAGTAAACCATGATCTATCCAATGTAACGTAGAGATAACCGATGATCTAATTTCAATGTAACGGAGTAGAAACACCATGATCGATCCATTGTAACGTAGAGATAACAAGCAATCCCCGAGTAAGAAAACCATGATATCTATCAATGTAACGTAGAAAAACCATGATCTTTCCTAATGTACGGGAGAGATAACAATGATCTATCCACTTTAACGTAGAGATACCAATGATTCTATCCAATGTAACGTAAGATAAACCATGATCTATCATATGTAACGTTTGAGATTAACAACTGAATCTATCCCAATGTAACGTAGAGATAACCATGATCTATCTAATGTAACCGTAGATAACAGATCTCCAGAAACCGAAGAACACCATTATCTATTCCCAATGGTACTAACAAACAATGTCTAATCCAATGTAAACGTAGAGATACAACCTGATCCTATCCCAATTAACGTAGAGATAACATGATCTATCCACAATGTAACGATATAAGATACAAATATCTATCCCAATGTACTAGAGAAACCCATGGATCTAAATCTCATATGTACGTAGAGATAACAATTTCTATCAAATGTACGGAGACACGAACCATAAGTAGAGATAACCTGATCTATCCAATGGTAACGGTAGGAATAACAATGATCTAATCACCAATGTACACGTAGAGATGACCATGACTATACCTGGAACTTAAATAACACACTACATCAATTAACGTAGACGAGAAAACCATGACTCTGTATCCATGATGCTTCCAATGTACTGATAACTGTTACCAAGAATAGAGCACAACAATCCAATGACGTAACATACTACCTAACGTAAAGACGAATCTAATGTAACTTAGAGATAACACATCGATCCATTAACTATCCATATCCCAAAGGTAAACCGTAGAGATAACAAATGATCTACTCCAAATGTAAACGGTAGAGATAACACATGATCTATCCAAATGTAACGTTGAGATTGACCATGATCTATCCAATGTACCCGATAGAGATAACATATCTAATCCAAGTAACGTAGAGATACGCATGTACATCTAATTAACGGAAGATAACCATGACTTCCCCAATCTAAACGTACCTTAGATCGTCAATATAATCAATGATCTATCCCCTAAATGTAACGTCGAGATAACCCTGATCTATCCTAAATTGTACGTAGGATACAATGAATCCACCAATGAACGTAGGGATAACTGATTATAGACGTAGATAAACAATGATCTATCCAATGTACTGTAATATAGACCAATCGGAATCCATGTAAACGTTAGAGATAACAAGAATTCCTATCCCCCCAATGTAACATGTAGGATAACATATCCATATCCAATGAACGAACCCCGATCATGATTCTAATCGTCTAATGTACCCGTAGAGATAACCATGATCTAATCAAGTAACGTAGTAGATAACAATGAGTCTATCCTGTAACGTAGAGATATAACCATGAATCTATCCAAATGTACGGGTACGAGATACACAATGATCTATCCATGTAACGTAGAATATAACATGAATTATCTAATTAAGCGAGAGTATAACAATGATCTATCCAAGTAACGTAGATAACATGAATATCACTAATAACATGACTATCCAGTGTAACGGTAGAGATAACCAAGATCCTATCTCATCAGTAACTAGAATAACAATGACTATCCAATGTAACGTAGCAGATAACCGCACTACGTAACTATCCAATGATACATGTAACGTAGATACAACATGATTCTATCCAATGTACACGTAAGATAACAATGATTATATCTCAATGTAAGTAGTCAGATAACAATGATCTATCCATGTAAACCGTAGAGATAACAATGATCTATCCAATGTACGTAGAGATAACAAGCTATCCACTAAATGATAAATCTCTATCCAATGTAACGTAAGAGATACACATATCTAGCCAATGTAACCGTAGAGAATAACAATGATCTAATCTAATGTAACGTAGAGATCACAATGACTATTCCAATGTAACGTAGAGATACACAATGATACCCCAATGTACTATCATGTACAAGTACATAACCATTAGTAGAGATAACACATGATCTATCCATACAGAGTAAAGTTATAATAACGTAGAGATAACAATGATCTATCCATGTAACTGTAGAGAATACAATGATCTATTTCTTAACTAGAGGATAACTTACATGTACATTCTATTCCAATGTAACGTAGAGATCAACATGATCGATCCAATGTAACGGTAGAGATAACCATGACAAATGTAGTAGATAACCTGATCAGTCAATGTAAGTAGAGTAACCCATTATAGATCGTAAGATAACCATGATCTATCCAATGTACGTGAGTAAACCATGAATCTATACCATGTAACGTAGAGATAAAATCAATGATCTAATCTTGGAAAAATGTAACGTTGAGGAGTAACAATTAATCTAAAAAAAAAAATCCACTATGTACTGTAGAGTAGATAAATGATCTATTCTAATGGAACAGTAGAATACACCGATGATCTATCCAAGAATAGAACTAACATGATATGTACTGAAAACAATTAGTAGAATCCTTATCCAATGTAACGTGGTCATGTAGTAGAGATAACAGGCTTCCTAACTAGAGACATACCTATCCAAATGTAACCTAAAGTCATGTAACCGTAGATAACAATGATTCTATCCAACTGTAACGTAGGACTGTAAATATAGTACCAATGATCTACAGTAACTGAGCATGCCTATCAATGTAACGAGAGATAACACTAACGAAAACAATGATCTATCCAAGACGTGTAACAGTTACATGAATAAACCAGGGATGCTATCACAATGTACGTAGAAGACAATAACTAAGATACCATGAATCTATCTCTAATGTATGTATAACTGTCAGTACGTAAAGTAAATACACTATCTTGAAGTAGGATGCTGATCTACATTTAACGTGAGATACAATGATTAATCATCCAATGTAACGTAGAGATACCAATGACATGCTATCTCAGTTAACGTAGGAGATAACAATGAATCTACATGTAATACCACATGTAACGGTAGAGATAACAATGACTATCCATGTGAACGTAGGAGATAAACATGAACCTACTACGCAATGATAAAACGAAATGATCACACAAGTTCTCTACAGCTTCTCCACTGTACGTATAGATAACAATGTAACGTTAGAGATAACCAAATGTCTATCCAAAATGTAACGTAGAGATAACAATAGACCTATCCATGTAACGTAAGATAACACATGATCTATCAGATAACGAGTGATCTTATCAGAACAAAGTAGTAAACGTAGAGATACCAATGATAGCTATCCAGTATGAACGTAGAGATCACAATGACCTATTCTCCCATAACTAGATTAAACCAAGTAACATGTAAGTAGAGATAACAATGACTATCCAATGTAACTAGAGATAAATGCGGAAACATGGATCTATCCCAGTGTACACGTAGAGATAACAATGACCGATCCACTGTAACGCTAGAGATAACAATGTAACGAGAGAAAAATACTCCAATTTACGAGATAACCATGATCTTATCCCAATGTAACGTAGTAGCGATAACCATGACTATCCAATTAACAGTCAATGACATAAGATTAAACAATGTCATAACCATGATCTATCCCTAATGTAACGTAGAGATAACCAGATCTTCAATGTAAGTAGAATACCAGTGATTATCACGTAAGAGAGATAACAATGATCTATCCATGTAGTCGTCCAATTCTATCAAGAGAATAACATGTAACCGTCAGAATAACACATGATCTATCATCCAGTGATACCGTATAAAGATAACATGACCTTTAATCTAACGGACCCAACTATCATGTAACGTAGCAGATAACAATGATCTATCCAATTTAGAAGTAGAGATAACAATGTAACGTAGAGATAACAATGATCTATCCATGTCTAGATAAGTCAGATCGTTACATGAACGTAAATCATGATCTATCCAATGTAACGTAAGATAACAATGATCTATCCTACAATGTAAATCGTAGAGATAACAATGTATCATCCATGTAAGATGATACAATGGATCTATCCACTGTAACGTAGAGATGAACACCATGATCCTATCCAATGTTACGTAGAGATACCATGCATCCATGTAACGTAGAGATTAACAACAATGATCTACTACCAATGAAGCGGTAGAGATAACATGTAACGTAGAGATAAACATGATCTATCCAGATCGTGAACGTAAGTAAACAATGATGACCCTATCCACTAGAGTAATCCAATGTACATCAAGGTGTAGAGTAAAGTACGAGAGTAACAATGATCTATCCATGTAACGTCAGCGATAACACCTCATGACTGACAATATCTCCAATGTAACGTAGAAGTATAACAATGACTACTCCCGCATGGTAAACGTAGAGATACATGATGCTTCCAAATTTAACGTAGAACAAATATCTATCCAATGTAACGTAAAGAGTAACCAATGACCTATCCAATTACGTAGATGATAACCATGATCTATCCAATGTACACCTGTAGAGATACACAATGACTATCTCAATTACGTACATACATACATCAAACTAAGCTACTCGTAAGGAGATAAACCATGATCTATCCCAATGTACGTAGAGATAACAATGATCATCCCAAGGGTACGTAGAGATCTAACTGATATCCTGTAACGTAGGAGTATAACCATATCTTCATGAGTACATTCTAGCGTGTCACAGAGACATGGCTACCAATACGTAGGAGATAACAATGACCTATCCAGACCTCCCAGGTAAACAAGTAGAGATACACCATGACCTCTATCAATAGAACGTAAGACAACAATGACTATCCAATGTAAACGTAGAGATAACAATGAATCTATCATGTAACGTAGAGCATACAATGATCTATCCAATTGTAACGTAGTGGATACTGCTCATGAGGGATCTACTATCCAATGTAACGTAGAGATAACCATGATCTATCCGCAATGTACCGTAGCAGATAAACAATAGATCTATCCAGCATGTAACGTAAGATAACAATGATCTATCCGAATGTAACGTAAGAGATCAATGATTCTATCCAATGGTAACTTAGAGATAACAATGATCTTATCGCATTTAACGTAGAGTTACACAAGATCCTATCTATCCAATGTAACGTAGAGATACACAAGCGATCCAATAAGTGATACTCCTATCAAGTGCAACGGTAGAGATAACATGATTATCATGTAACGTAGAGATAACAATGATCTATCCTAGATGTACCGTAGAGGTAACCAATGACCTCGTCCCAATGTTAACGTAGAGAGGGGGTGACTGGTGGGATTGGGGGGTGTCCTGTAACGTGAGATAACGCATGATCTATCGAATGTAGTAGAATAAGTAGTACTAAGATATACAGACTCCTGACTAACATATCATCCATTGTAACGTGAGTAACAGATCAGAGTATATACCAGATCTTCTTCGAAATACCATATATCCAATCATCAATGATTATCAATAACGAGATCCGACCCATGAAGAGAATAACAATGATCTACCATCCCGATGTAACCGTAGGCATAACAATGATGCTATCCCCAATGTAACGTAGAGATAACCCAATGATCTATCCAGAGTGGTACGGTAGAGATAACAATATCTATCCAATGTAATGTAGAGATGAACCAATGACTTCCAAACTGTACGTAGAGGATAAACACTGATCTATCCAATGTAAGTTAGAGTAAACAAGACTCATCCGTAATGTAACGTAGACGTAAGACCAATGACTATCCACATGTAACGTAAGGTAACCATTGATCTAATCCATGTAACGTAGAGTAAACCATGATCTATCCTATCCCATATAAACGTAGAGATAACAATGATCTACAATCCTAATGTATAGGAGTAGAGATAACCAATTATCTATCTGCCTACGTAGATGATCAATCATCACGTTAGATGTCGTATAGAAAACCCACATGATCTATCCAATAGTAACGTAAGATAACAATGAGTACAGTAGAGTAACGAATGATCGGAGTAACAAGACCTATCCAATGTAACGGATAAAGAATACTACAATGTACTAAGAAGTCATATCACAATTAATAGAGTCGCCATTAGAGATTACAAATGCTACCACTGAATGGAGAACAATAACTGCTCCATAATAGTAACCTGATCTACTGACGTAGAATAACAATGACCTATCCAATGTAACTAGACATAACAATGATCATCCAATGTAACTAGAGATAACAATGAATCTACCAATTGTAACAGTAAGAATACCAATGATCTAATCAATGTAACGTACGAGATAACAATGCACTATCCCATTAAGTGTACACACTGAACGTAGAATAACATGATCGTATCCATGTAACGTAGAGATAACCAATGACCTATCAATGTAACGTAAGATAACCATGATCTATCCAATGTAACGTAGAAGATAACAACTTATCTTAATCCAGTTTCACTGATACGATAACAATGAACCTATCGCGAATAAACGTAGAGTGTAACAATGATCTATCCATGTAACGTTAGAGTATAACAATTGATCTATCCAAATGTAACGTAACATGATACATTACTATCCAATTTAACTAGAGATAATCAAATGATCTGATCCAATGTACGTAGAGATAACAATGACTATCCAATGTAACGTAGAGATCTAACATGATCTGTCCAATGTAACGTAAGGTAACCATAACGACTATCCAATGTAACGTAGAGATAACCTTACTCTATCCTAATTTAACGTAAGAACCATACTATCCATAAGAGTACATATATCCAATGTAACCGTAGAGATAACCCACTGATCTTTAAGTAGGTCCGCTATCCAATTGGTAACGTATGAGATAAACATGCTCCATTACTGAGTACTATATCCCAATGTAAACGTAGAGATACAACCAATGATCTACACAAGTAACGTATGAGATAACATTGATCTACCTATAATAGGCACGTAAGAAACCATGATCCTATCAATGTAACGTGAGAATAAGCACATAGATCATCTAAATCTCCCAAGTTGTAACGTAGAGATAAAACATGATCTCCAATGCACAGGATCATTACCTATATTTAACGTAGAGATAACACTGATCTATCCCAATTAACTAGAGATAACAATGATCTACTCCAAATCAAGTAACGTAGAAGATAACCCATGATCTATCCAATGTAACGTTAGATAGACCATATCACAATGAGTACTTAATCTATCCATGTATAGGATAACAATAATCCACTGAACGTGTCTAATCTTCAATGTACACGTAGAGATAATTATCATCAATGTTAGAACAAATGACTATCCAATGTAAACCGTAGAGATAACAATGTCTATCCAATGTAACGTAGAGTAACACATGATCTATCCAATGTAAACGGTAAGAGATAACCAGATCTAATCCCATTTAACTATGACAATATATCCATGAAACTAGATATCAATGACATCCAATGTAACGTAGAGACTAACCACTATGCTATCTAATGTAACGTTAGAAACCAATGATCTAGTCGCATGTGAACCGATAGAAGATAACAGATTATCTAATGTACTATAGATAACATGATCCTATCCAATGTAACGTAGAGATAACCTGTAATCACAGTAAGAGAGATAAGACACATGATCTAGTCCAATGTAACGTAGTAGATAACCATGAATCTATCCATGTAACAGTATAGAAGATACCCATACAATCCATTAACTTAGGATAACCATGATCTACCATCGTAGAATCCTGACTACATTACTAGAGTAAGATCTATCCCAATGTAACGTAAGATAACCTCATAGTAACTAAGATAACCATGGACTCAGATTAACAAGATAACAATGATCTATCCATGTAACGTCGAGATAACATGACATCCATAACGTAGTACAATGATCACAATGTTAAACGTAAATAGATTAACCATGATCTATATCCAATGTAACGGTAAGAGATAACCTATGATCCTTATCCAATGTAACGTAGAGGAATAACAATGATCTAATCCAATATGTAACGTAGAAGATAACCATGATCTATCCAATGATAACGTAGAGATACGAATGATCGATCAATACAGACACAATTACGTAAGCACAGCTTATCAAGAGAATAACCATGATCTATCCCAATGTAACTACGAGATACATACACAATGTAACGTAGGATGACATCCATAACTAGATGATCTAATCCACCTACCAATGGTAACGTTAGAGAACAGCATGATCACCCTTATCAACGAGTAACAAGCCCGATCATGTACGAGATAACATGATCTAATCAAGCGAGAATTAACTGATTAATCCAATGTACTTAAAGATACAATGATCAAATATCCAATGTCGTAGGTCCATGAAACATGTAGTAGAAGAACCCACAATATCTATCCCAAGTAGACGTAGCAGATAACACATGATCTATCCAATGTAACGGTTAGAGGATAACATGATCTATCCATGTAACGGTAGAGATACACATTATCATCCCCACTGTATACGTAGAGAGTACCCATGAATCTTCTCCATGGTAACGTAGAGATAACAATATCTATCCCATGTACGTAGAGATAACAATGAATCTAATGACTACCATGATCTCCCGTAAACGTAGAGATAAAATGTCATATCTAATGTAGAGAGACTTACACAGATCTGCAATGTAAACGTAGAGATAACCATGGTACGTCATCTGATCTACATGTAACTTAGAGATAACAATCCTTCATGTACCAGATTACATGCCCATATCCAAACGGTAGAGATACAATGATCTAATCCATAACTGAGTTAACGTAAGAGAGATAACATGATTATCCAATTGTAACGGTGAGAATAAAACCCCATGATCTATCACATTAAGTAACGTAATAATATAACAATGATCATTATCTGCCAATGTAACGGTTCGAGAGAACATGCATCCTTAAAGTAGAACAGATCTCTTAATGTAACGTAGAGAATGAATCACTTACTAAAGATGATCTATCCAATATGTAACGTGAGAGATAACCATGACTAGATCAATGTACAGATCGAGAGTACACAAATTATCCCCGTAAGTGAATACAATCTACCCAATGTAAAGTAGAGATAACAATGACTCTATCTCAATAGTAACGTAGAGTATAACATGCTATCATCCATGGTAACGTAGAAATAACATGATCTGCTCCAATCCCAATGTAAACTAGGATAACATGACTACTATCACAATGTAACTCGAGATAACATGATCTATTCCAATATAACGTAGAGATAACGGAATGGAATGAATACCATATCACCATGTAACGTAGAGCATAACCAATGATTACCCTCAATCCGTAACTGTAAGAGATAAACATGATCTATCCAATGTAACCCGTAGGATAACAATGATCTACCTGTAAACAGGATACATATTCCAAATGTTAACCTAGAGATAAGACCATATCCCTCCAATGTACGTAGAAGATAACATGATCTTAAATCCAATGTAACCGTAGAGTATAACCATGTATCTATCAAATAAGTAACGTAAGATAACAATGACCTCTATCCCAATGTAACGTAGACGACTACCATGATCTATCCAATTAACGTATAGTAACAATGATCTTCTTTACTCGAGATAACAATCCACCATGGTAACGTAGAATACCAATCTATCTAATGTACGGTAGAGATAACCCAATGAATATCTATCTCATGTCACGTAGAGATAACACAATGATTATCAATATGACATACCACATGATAACGTCGAGATAACAATGATCCTTCAATGTAACGATAGAGATAAAAACAATGATCTGATCCAATGTAAACGTAGAGATAAACAATTTTCATGACGTATAAACCAGTCATCCAATGTAACGAGAGATAACCAATGATCATCCCAATGTACTAGAGATAACCATGAGCTATCCAATGTCACTTAGAAGAAAATAACCCCAATGATCTATCAATGTTAACGTAGAGATCCCATTGATCCTCTACCATGTACGTAAATTAACCATGATCTATCCATGGTAACGTGAGAGATAAAACCAGATACTATCCAATGTAAGAGATAAACAATATCTAACCCATTTAACGTAAGATACCATATCTATCACAATGTACACGTAGAGATAACAATGTACTATCCCCCTGTAACCGTAGAGAATAACAACATTAATCTATCTAATGTACCGTAAGATCAACAATGATCTATCCAATTTAACGGGGTAGAGATAACAATGATCTATCTAATCTTCCTATCTCGATCAACTGTACGTAAAGATAACATTATCTATCCAATGTAACGTAGAGATAACCATGATCTTCCAATGTTAACTAAGAACCAATGAATCTATCACCTGTAACGTTAGAGATAACCATGATCTATCTATGTAACGAGAGATAACAAATGAATCTATCCAATTGAACGTAAAGCCATAACTATCATGACACAGATACTAATGATCTCGTGTAACCCTGATTACTGTAACGTATAGATAACAATGATCTATCCAATGTAACGTAGAGATACCACAATGACCTATCCATGTATACGTAGAGTAATAACACCATGAATCTAGTCCAATGTACCGTATGAGATAACCAATTGATCTATCCTAATGTAGTAACGATAAACTACTCAATGTACTTAGTACCAATGATCTATCCAATGTAACGTAGAGATAACAATGATCTATCTCAATGGTACGTAGAGATAACAATATTATCCCATGCCAAATACCATATCTACATAACTAGATACAGCCGACAAGATAACTAAACCCAGTAACTAGATAAAAATGATCTATCCAATGTAACGTTAACTCGTAGAGATAACAATGAATCTATCCAATGTTAACGTAGAGATAACCATACCTATCATGATCGTAAATAATGTTTAACCGTTGTAGATAAACATATATCTATCCAAATGTACGTAGAATCAGTCGAGAGATACCCATATCTATCCAGATGTAACGAATAGAGATAACCAATGAATCCTATCCATCCTGTCACCGTAGAGATAACAATGTATAATCCTGACTCTCCAATGGTACGTAGAGATAATTACCATGATCTAATCCCGAATGTAACCGTTAATAGTAACCAATGATCTCCTATCCATTGTAACCGTAGAGATAAACAACGATCTATCCAATGTAACGCGTAGAGATAACAAATTATGCCATCTAGAACAACCAGACTACCAATGTAACCGTAGAGATAACTCCTATCCTATCATATTTAACGTAGAGATAAACAATGATCTATCCCAATGTAACAGGTCACAATGATCATATGAAGAGCAATGTATGTAACTAGAGATAACAATGTATCTTCCATGTTAACGTAGCGATAACAATCACTATCAATGTAAGGTAGAAATAACAATGCTACCATGTAGGAGAATAACAAATGATCTATCCCATTGTAACGTAGAGATAACAATGGCCTCAATGTTAGGACGATAGAAACCAAATGGGATCCCTATCCAATTTAACGTAGAGGATAACAATGACTATCCATGTATGAATACTGACTTCCATTAAGTAATCACAATGAATCAATCCAATGTAACGATAACGATATAATGACGAAATACATGATCTAATCCAAGTGTTACGTGAAAGATCAACAATGTCTATCAATGTAACGTAAGTAACCATGATCGTATCCCCAAATTACGTGAGATCACCATCTACCTATCCAATGTAACGTAGAAGATAACACATGACCTATCAAGTAACTCAGAGATAACCATGATCTATTCCAATAACGTAGATGAACAATGTACGAAGAATAACAATGATCCAAATTCCATACGAAGATCACAATCTATCTCAAAGTATAGAGATAACAAGGACCCTATCCCAAAACTAGTAAACCTCTGTAGTAGATAACAATGATCTATCCCATGTCAACGTAGAGATAACCCATGATCTATCCAATGTAACGTGAGATAACCATTATCTACTATCAATGTAACCCGTAGAGATACAAATGATCTTATTCCTAATGATCGTAGTAGTACATGAACACCATGTACGTAGAGATACAACTCTTCAATGTACGTAGAGATAACAATGATCTATCCAATGTAACGTAGAGATAATAAACAATGATCCATACCAATGTAACGTAGAGATAACATAGATCTACTATCATCCAAGTAGATTAACAGGTACGTAGTAGATAACATGATCTATCCCAATGTAACGTAGAGGGATAACAATGACTATCACTGAACGTAGGAGATAACCCATGATCTATCCATGTAACGTTGAAGATAACAATGATCTATCCTCATGTAACCGTAGAGAATAACCATGATCACGTAGTACAGCTATAATTCCGTAAGCGATCAAAGTATGATAACATGATCTAAATCCCTGTGTAACGTTAGAGATAAAACATGATCTATCCCATGTAGTAGGAATTCAACCGTTTAAAAATAAACAAAAACAATGATCTATCGCAATGTCTAAACATGACTGTCCTGAGATTAGAGATACATGATCTATCCTGCAGAAACAAGTGTCTATAATTAACGTAGAGATACATGTCTATCTCTAATGGTATCGTAGAGAATAACATGATCTATCCAATGTACGCTAGAAAAACACATGATCTATCCAAGTAAACGTAGAGAATTAAACATGATCTATCCAATGTCAACGTAGAGATAACAATGATCTACTCCACTGTAACGTAGAGATATAAACCACATGATCTTGTCCAATGTTAACGTAGAGACTTAACAATATCTATCCAAATGGTAACGTAGAGATAACAAGTGATCTATCCCAATGTAACATACTATCAACATTACACTGAGATTAACCAATGATCTATCCAGTAATGAGATAACGACTAAGTAGTGATAACAATGATCTATCTCAATGTAACGGGAGAGATAACCCAATGGATCATCTAAGTGTAACCGTAGAGATAACAATGACTATCCAATGTAACGTAGAGATACAATGATGTATCCAATGTAACGTAGAGATAACAATTGATCTATCCAAATTCCAAGCTTAACTCAATATAACAATGATCTATCCAAATGTAACGTAGATGATAACATGATCCCTATCCATGTAACGTAGAGATAAACACATGATCATCTCCAATAGGGATAACAGTACGAGAGAGACCATGATCTAATCCCAATGTAACGTAGAGAATAACACATCGATCAGAAGTCAATAAATTAATTATCGGTAAGTAAGATACAATGAACTATCCATGTAAACGTTAGAGATGAACAATGATGCTAGCCCAACTGTGTAAGAAACATGTACTAGATAACAATGATCTATCCATGAGTAATACATGACATCATGTAACGAAGCTACAGCATCAATACTAGGATACAACTATCAATGTAACGTAGAGGATAACATGCGAACAATGATCTAATCTCATGACGTAGAGATAACACATGATCTATCCTCATCGTAACGTCGAATACCATGTCATGCAAGATAACAATGCTCTATCCAATGTAACGTAGGAGTAACAATGATTCCATGACTAAGCATTCTAATGGTAACGTAGAGATAGACATGATCTATCGCAAGTGTAACGTAGAGTAACATGATCTTATCCAATTTAGTAGGATAACGGGTTCCATATAACGAGAATACACAGTACGTGATAACACTATCTACCAGTTAACGTTGATGAGGTCACCAATGAATCTATCAATGTCAACTTAGAGATAACCATGATCTATCTCAAGTATCGTTAGGAAAGATAACATGATCTAATCCAAGTGGTAAACGTAGAGAGAGTAACAATGACCTATCCAATGTTAACGTAATAGGATAACAATGATCTTCCCAAGTAACAGAGTAAAATGATCTATCCATGATAACTGAAACATGATCTATATCAATACGTAAGATCTGATTAGAGAAGATAACAAGTGCCCTATCCATCAATGGTAACGTAGAGATACATACTAATCATGTAACGTAGAAACGATAACAATGACTATCCAATGTAACGATAGAGATACCCATAACCGCCAATGTACAGAGACCATCCCATACGTAGAACATATTCTACCTACGTAGAGATACACAAGTGATCTTATCCACATGTAACGGTAAGAAACCGCATGTCCGTAGAGATAACCATGACCTCTATCCATTATAACGTAGAGTAACAATGTACTACGTACGTAAGATAACTGACCTATAATTAACGGAGACAATATCATCAATGTAACGGTAGAAATAACATATTACATTAACGTAGAGACAACAATGACTCTCCCTAATGGAACGTATAGATTAACAATGATTCATTCCAATGTAACCAGTAACCAGTACGAGGTAACAATGATCTATCCAATTACGGAGATACGATCATAATCAGCTAGATAATGATCGCTATATCCAATGTACGTAATAGACTACACATGACTATCCAAGTAACTGAGATAACAATGATCTATTCCAATGTAAGCGGTAGAGAAACACACATATGTACGTATAACCATGATCGATCATGCAACAGGCTATCGAGTAAAACGTAGAGTACATGGATCTATCCAATGTAACGTAGAGTAACCATGATCTATCCATGTAACGTAGAGGATAACAAATGACAATCCAATGTAACTGGACGATCTATCAATGACAGAGATAAACAATGATCTATCCCAATGGTAACGTAGAGAATAACCAATGTATCTCACCTATCCCCAATTTAACGTAGAGATAACAATGTCCTAGTCCAATGTAACGTAGAGTTAACCATGGATCTAACCTCATGTAACGTAGAGATAACCAGATATCAATTCAGGTTAGAGATAACATGAATCCATTACTGAGATAAACCATGATCTATCTATCCCCTTATAGAAAAAAAAAAAAAGAAAAAAAAAGTGTACTACTATATAATGACCCTTGTTCATTATCTATATTGAGTCACTATCATATAAAACCATAATAGTGATTTTCACTATCACTGTTATATAGCGACCCTCGTTCATTAACTATGTTGAGATACTGTTACTATCCTATAGAACCATAATAGTGATTTTCACTATCAGTGTTACATAGTGACCCTCGTTCATTATCCATATTGATAGTCACTATCATATAGAACATAATAGTGATTTTCACTGTCACACAGTATTATATAGTGACACTCATTCATTATCCATATTGATAGTCTCTATCCTATAGAACCATAATAGTGATTTTCACTATCAGTGTTATATAGTGACCCTCGTTCATTATCCATATTGATAGTCACTATCATATAGAACATAATAGTGATTTTCACTGTCACACAGTATTATATAGTGACACTCATTCATTATCCATATTGATAGTCTATATCCTATAGAACCATAATAGTGATTTTCACTGTCAGTGTTATATAGTGACTGTCATTTATAATGTATAATTGTACCATCACTATTATATAGAACTAGTGGTGAGTTTAGTTACTTGTAATGAACCTCACCAGTCTTATCTGTTCCACATTAGAATTATTACCGATACCTGAAGATATATCGATGACAGCTGTTATCTCATTAAGCAGCACATTGCTTGGTATATAGACCGTGTATGACTGTAAATAAGTCTATTTATATATAACTACCATCTAGTGCCAATGACTGTGCTGGAGTCTGACCTTAGTCCGTGGACCCTGGACTCTTGTATGTAGCTGGACACTGGATGCCACATGAGATTGAAGACGTCTCTCCAGCCATGGACACTGCCCATATTTCCAGAACATTGGGTTCCTTTTCATTTCCTGGATGTCACCCAGTGGAGGAAACTTGATCATGATATTTTCTATGTTCGAACTTGCTGCCTTAACAATCCAGTTAAAGAGGTTGGAATGACAATGACCTAATTAGGTCATTAGCATTAACACTTGTCCTCTTGTGGGTTAAGTCCTGGTATCACAATTATGGTGAGCATCCTCTTGTTCCGATCCACCCAGTGGTGTCAATTTAACACCGACACCTTATCAGTGACTAAATACATTAAGCAAATGATACGGATGATGTTTTTTTTTTATCTCCAAGTTTCTCCAACGATGTCACAAGCAGCGCTGGCTAGTAGGGGGAATATCCACGTTCCAACCACTAAGGGCACAGGAAAGTACAGAAAGTCTATACTAGGTCCAACATGATGAAAGCTAATGGTGTGTAGTAGGTAGAATATTGCACAATGGTTGGTAAAAGAACATCAACTATCATGGTACCCAAACTTACATTGCATGGGCTAAAAAGGACCACAGAGGAGCAGTGTGTATATGCACAAAAGGTCCAACCTTTATACCCTACCCGTAATGTCTGTATAACAGTTACATAGTAACATAGTATTGGAGGTTGTATAAAGACATCCGTCCATCTAGTCCAACCTTTATACCCTACCCATAATGTCTGTATAACAGTTACATAGTAACATAGTATTGGAGGTTGTATAAAGACATACGTCCATCTAGTCCAACCTTTATACCCTACCCATAATGTCTGTATAACAGTTACATAGTAACATAGTATTGGAGGTTGTATAAAGACATACGTCCATCTAGATGATTTATATATGGGGATGGGTGGTAGATGATTTACATATGGGGATGGGTGGTAGATGATTTATATATGGGGATGGGTGGTAGACGATTTATATATGGGGATGGGTGGTAGACGATTTATATATGGGGATGGGTGGTAGACGATTTATATATGGGGATGGGTGGTAGATGATTTATATATACGTATACCCCTCCCTATAACTCCTCCCATTGCTCCATTGAGCCATCCTTTGACACTGATATAATATTTTGTATGAATAAAATAAAATCCGGTTCCCTTACTTTCCCACACTCTGGTGCAATATCCAGTGTGTAGATCCATCGGGCATGTGCATCCACCTCTGCATTTAGCGCTCCTGTTAAGGCATCAAAGATGCGAATCTGCCCATTACCATATGCTGCAGCGATGGCTCCATCCCAGAGCTTCACAGATGAGCAAGATACCCTGAGGGAAAAATCTGATTGGTTAGCTGAGTGAGAATGCAAGCATGGTAGCCCCTTTTCATAGTCACTTACCCATAAATCTGATTGGTTAGCTGAGTGAGATTGCAAGCATGGTAGCCCCTTTTCATAGCCACTTACCCATAAATCCGATTGGTTAGCTAGCTGAAGTGAGCTTGCAAGCATGGTAGGGCTCCCCGGGAAGTGGGAGAGGGCTCTTGAACTGTCCCCCCGCTCTCCCGCCCCACCCGGGCCCTCGTGGCTTTCCCTAGATCACAGGGCTTGATATGCATCGCTGTCTCGCTTGTACCCTCCCGGGCATACCTTATGGCTTCCACCCATTGCTGATGAAAGCAGTTTGTGTAGAGCAGAATCAAGAGTAGAAAAGTGAAGACTCATCGTGTCTGTCACTTAGCCATGGATCTCTGGATACATAAAGACGACATTGCAGGGGAGGGTCCTGATCCTTTTTTTTGCTCATGTCTAATACTTCACCAGGCATATGGATTCTCAGAAATACATGGCTGTCAGAGAGTGGGGGTAGTTGCAACAACAAACGATGAGATTGAAACTACCTGTGGACGTGAAAGTGAAAATGTCAGTCCACAGTACAAGCGATTGCGGCCAACTGCAGCAAAGATGACATATACCATGCTTGCGATTTCCGGATGAAATAAATTGGCTTGATTTGTATTCCTTTCCTTAATGTGTTTTGTCTCTATATACCAAACTGAGTGTGTAAAGGCATAAATGGGCCAAATAAGTGACGCTTTGTCATTGAGTTGCGTTTTTTTGTTGGGATGCAAGTGACAGTCAGAGTGCTTACACCTAGTGAGATCCGTCCCTAGACCAGAATGCCTTTCACTTTGTGCGCACTAAATTTATTACGGGCAAGGGGTCCACGACTGCAATGGCATCTGGCGCTAAGGTCCGCAATCACGGGGCGTCGATTAAAAATGGTCATCATCCTGCGCGCTTCAGATACGGAATCGCAAACGCAACACATAGGAAATTAACAGGATCTTTTTCGTTCCCCGTTTTCCATTAAACAAAATCGCAAACTTGTATAGTGTGCCTATCCCTTACTGTGGGAACGTGGCCGACTGATGTTACAAAAACAAACATCTCATTTATGTCCTCCAGCTCCAGGGGCGCCAGTGTTTAGGCCAGTTTTAATTAAAGAAGTACAAAGCCAACTTCATGTGCTGTAGTTCATGTTATTAAAGACAATTTACAGAAACTGAACCTGTCTCCTTGCTTGTTATTATAATGTTACTTTGTATACTGGTCTGGCAGGTCCTCATTTATTTTTCAGCATAGAAGGTGAACTCCCACACTTTCCTCTGTCTTCCCGAAGAGCGGGCTGTCAACAGGGGGCCATGCACCACCGACTTGTCTCTAGAATATGATAACGGTGCAGGACGCAAACTCTATATCTCTGCTGTACTCTTATTGTGTCAGATACACACTACACATGTGGTTATAGGAAGGGAATCTTGAAACTTGTGTATAGTGAGCAATTATCACAATAATATTCCCGCAGGACCCTGTTTGTTGCGTCTCTTACTTTATTATTATCATATTCCCTTTTGTTCTTTTAATAGAGGTTGAACAGGATCAACTGCCTAAGCCCAACGATTACCGATTATCGATTTTTTTTGGTGTGGTTAGGCCCCATACACTGCATCAGATATTCCGATCAATTCAGCAAATTTTAATCGAATTGATCATAATGTTAAGAATATTTTCTGTGTTTTCGATCTCGCTATATTGGATTGAATTTTGAAAAAAAAAAATGTGCGCAGGCAAAAACTTTCGAGTCGTGTCGCGCCATCTACCATAACCTATCTTCTGTGTGGTACAAGTTTGAAATCTATGGGAAGATCACAGCAACGGCGTAATTGGTTGGGATGGGGTTTCTTCTGATATAAGAGAAGCCAATGGCTCTATATTGCTACCTTTAGTCTCCAGCTACTACTAAGTATTCACCCCCAAATGCTTTCTTTTGTTGAAATGTAGTCGAGGCTTCTTAGAACCTAAGGCAGTACCATATTACCGGATATCAGTCAACAAGACTTTGTCATTGGGAGGTTACAGGCAAGTTTGAATTGCGTGGAATTTCTTCTCACTTCTTGCCACCGAGTTGCAAAATTACCATTTTGCTCATATGAAATCAATTCCAATACTATAATTGGGCCTTAAATAGGAACTTTTAGAGTATAAGTCTACAGCTTCATATTCTAGCTGAACAGAAAGGCAAATCCCCTAGCGACAAAATTTTTGATATGACTATGTTAATGGCTTTACTTTCCGCTTATATTTGTTCTACATTTTAGAAAAGGTCAACATAGCAAACTCTTTGCAGGGGAGGGTTCACTGGCATGGAAAAAAATGCTTAACGTCATAACGTTTAAAAACGCTTTATTACTCAAAGACAGTACTTAAGTCTTAAATAGCAGCCTAGACCCCTAACTATCAACGTACAAGCCAAGAACAGGGTATTAAGGGGTATATCCCCCCTCCCTACGAAATTTTAGTATGAAGACTGAAATGGCTATAACCGAGTCGACCACCGTGAGGTATAAGCAATGACATTTCCCCCAATGTACTTACCAACGCGTTCGTTCCCCCTGCGGCCTTCTGGCCTGTCCTAACGTCCCCGGGCCTTTTCCAATTCACGGAAGACATGGCGCATGAGGAGGCTCGACTGGCATCCACTTTCCTGTGATTGGCTAAGGCATTCTGTGATTGCGATGGACCTGATGCATTACTATAAACCATTGCTAAGTCGGGGAGGTTTTATACCATTCCACACATACTAAAAGCTAGTTTGTGGGGCCGGTGGACATACCCTTTAATAGTGTTCAAAGTCTTAGATGTTGACTTCCCGTTATATTACTAGGCCGGTCCGTCTAAAAGCTGGTAGCCCTATACAATTCACGCAATGGGGGCACATAGGGGGGGCATTTCGGGGAACCGCAGGTCCTTTACTGGCCTGGACTTAAAAGCTGATTTAGAGTATTGGGGGGCGCATGTCTGCCTACATCGAAGTCCCTTTACAACAATTGCAGTGGTTGTGGTGAGTGTGTGTGTGTGTTGTGGGGGAAGCTACATATGTGTACTTTTAGTGAGAAGCCGCGGCATCTTTTATTACACATAACTCATTGAATAAAATAAATACATCCTTCTGTGCCTATTGCTACAGCGAAAACCATACTTGCGATTCTCTGTTATACACCCTTTCATCTCAACAACTGTGAGTGGCAATGGGTCCATAAGATGATTCCTCAGAGTGCCCGAAACCTGGTTTCGTTTCCACTGGTTAGCCAGAATATTCCAGGGTGTCGCAGACAGCAGAATCGTATTTAAAATTGGTGGAAAATTCAACAGCAATTAACTATATTCTAGTTTTGACAGAACAAGCAGTTTCAACCAAAACTTGCTCTGGACCAGTATCATCCCTTCTTTAGTGACAGGGAGGTTCAGTCTTATGGGCACCTACCATGAGCCCTAAAAATTCCTCCAAGAGCAGATATTCTGTAACATTTTACTTACGATTCCCCAACGAATTCCAATTATTACCAATACAATATACAATGGTAATCATTGTTGTGCAGCCTCAAGTAGTTGTCACCATCAAATACAATGGAAGCAAAAATAATATTCTGTTTCAATAAAAGTGTTGCAAGGAAGCACATCCCTTTCAGGGGAAGATATGAACTTTAGCATGATGCCTGATTACCCCTTCTACACTGTAAGTAGGGAAGTACTTGTAATAGTTTCTTTAATATACTATACAATTTATATACAATTCTATGCTTTTGCACTAACATTTGCCTTTTAAGTATATTGCTCTATTATATGGAATTAGCTCATCCAGCTGGTAACGCAAAGCACAGTTCAACTTCTCTGCTCTCTTTCTACAAACATCACTTCAAACAATATTTTGCACTTCAGATTAGCTTCAAAGATTATCCCTGTTCTGCTATGTGAGCAGTACGATACAGCGCGCTTAATGAGTTTTGATTTAGCTAATTTAATGTCTTGCAGCCCGGAGAGTGAGCCGGGGAAGTTTCTCCATTGTACTGTATCTGTTGGATACGGTTTAGGCGGGGTTTGTCTAGGGTGTGGGGAAGGGTGGTTTAGAGAATGGCAATGGAAACTTAAATGCTCCAAGTGTTTTTTTTTTGTCACAAAATATATATAATATAAAAAATGTCAGTGACTGACAATTCATTGAGAAAAAAACAAACACTGTTCTTGTTTGGGATTGTTGCCTGAAAGTCACCAATGGGCATGACTCTCCTCCGTTGCCACTAAAGTACCCATATTCCAGCTTGGTGATTCTATCTCAATATCTAAATCTTGAGGGAAATGGTTTCGACTGGTATTTTTCGGACGAACTACTGATCAATAAAATGAACGGTGATTAGAGCGGCAGATTGGTCGATCTTCTTACCTGATCAACCAAATTTGCACTATCCATTTCAAGCTGTATCCCAGTAATGCTGCATAGAACATATGTTAGGTGGGAATTTGGATTAAATTAAGGAAAGGTTTTGTTTTTTAACTGGGTAATAGACCGGCTTGCAGGACAGATACGGTAAGTTACAGTAAAGGGGCCACAAAACAATGTGATGCAATTGGTTCAGTCGGGTCCTTTGCACATTTAAAATGCTACTACTACAGCTGGTACACACCATACAATATCGGCTGACCGAATATTTAAATATGTTGATATGCCTACTTGGTCCATACCATACAAGGATTGTGGAATCACAATTACAACTACCTTTATTGGAAGTGCTCGGATCGGTCAAACATTTATACAAACATAGAAAAGATAATCAATGCACATTCCTAGGAGGCCCCTACAATTCATATGTACTGCACACTGGCATACTTTATAAAGAAAGGGTTTAGTATACAGACTGTGATCACATTACTGAAAAGCCCTTCCACACACCTTTAAGTAACCCCCCTTGGGAAGGTCCTAACTACTAACCTTTTTTACATTTCTTTTACTATCATACGATTAGCAACTTTGTGCATTTCTCATTCTTACACACTGTATGCATATAACGCTCTCTCATTTCCCCCCAGCCCTTTGGCTTTTTAAAAATGAGGGAAAGGCCATCCAGTTCTTTACATCTAAAGCAATAGGACCTTCCCATAAATGGGCGTGTTGGGGGTGCTATTCCACATGGAGGCTTGACCAGGGCCCTCCACTAATACATACAAAACAAGGATTGTTTGACACTCCAATTGAGGCCTAATCTACAAACTAATTTAGCGAAGTGCTACTGATCGGTGGTCAAAGATTTACAGTATACAACATAGAAAAGATGAGAAGAGCCTGTTATATGGATAGATGGGGCCTAGGAATGTGGCATTGCATTATCTTTTCATTTTGTATAAATGATGTGACCAATCAGTAGCACTTCCCGCTAAATGTAGTTTGTAAAAAATTATTAGTTGTCGCAGCCTTATGTGCGTCCGTCGTAAGGTGATCAGGCTGCAGGAGTGGACCAATCAGTGGCAGCTTTCTTTGGACGCGATGGATAATTCGCTGGGGTGTGGTGCTCGTGCGTGCTTTCCGCTCTCAGTCGTCTGGTGTCTGCTGAACGAGGGGGCCGCGCCGCTTACTGGCTAACTGCACTTTCAAAGAACCAGAAGGACGCTGAAGATTTTAGGGGTTCCAGGTCGACTGGGAAATTGGACTGTTCAGGATGCATACCTACTCCCAATCAGACTGGAGTCGTTCCTCTCGAACTAAGGTGTCCGGAGTGCAGGGGAGGGAAAATGGACTGTGTGTCCGTTAAAGGAGACTTAAATGTTTCTAGATATAAAACTCAATGCGAAATCCTTGAGCTCGCGAGCGTGGTGTGGTCTTGAATGTCATAAAACCAATGCAGGGAGTTGGCCGGGGTGGTGGGCGTCTTATGACACCCCCGAACGAGGGCTGCATACAGACAGGGCCGCGCCTGCAGGAATATGGACCAATCGGGGCGAGCCGGGCCCTTCAAAACCAATCAAGGTTCCCGGGGAGGTCCTAGACCCACCCACTGGGCTGCAGAAGGGCTTATCTGACTAAGTGTAACCCTAAATTTCTTGACTGGGCGCTGCTTTGTGAAAACTAAACACACTGAACTTTCTGCTCTTCAAGGGATGGGAATGGGATTTTGGATGGTTAGAGTACTTTTTGATGGCATCAGGATTGTGGGGGGATGGATTCAAAATGGGATTCAGTACTGGGAGGGGGCTGGGGAAAGGTGTCATCTCATCCCCAAAATGCCATCCCAGTTTATTATTTCCTCTTACTGGCCGCCCCTTAAACATGACAGAGTGGAAGTAGAAGTGGGGACCTGAATGTAGGGGGTTGAGCTTGTCCCTTCAAGCAATGGCAGCAGAACCAGCAGGAACTCAATGAACATAAACATGAAAAGATTTGCTGACGGAAACCACTGGCCCCTCCTTAGCTTGCCTTCCTAGTTAGGTGGATAGAGAATCACTGCAGGTAGGAGAAAAGTGAACCTTTCCATGTATTTATTATGGATAGTGTTTGCAGTGTACTGTGGGTGTTTGTATGACTGTTGAAAGAGTTGTTGGTTTGGTATACTGATGTGTGGTAACGGTATGGGTGTGTGTATATACTGTAATAAGGTGGTGCATATCCTGGAATGGGGGGTGGAAAAAAATTAAGAGAAGTTCTACCAATGATCTACAATAAAAAGATATGTGTGTATTGTTACTAAATTGTTGTTTACTGGGGGGGGTGTACTGACTTTGTGTACAAAATTGGCTACCCACAACCTCCCCCCAAAGCCAGCTCCTACCTTGTCACGGTGGCGGGACAGTGCACGGTTAGCACGCGTCTAAGTAGGGTGGCGGGCCTTTTCATAGTGTGGCTCAGTGTCAGAAAACCGCTGAGAGACAGACCCCTGTGGTGCCCATCACTACCGCTTACTTTCGAAATCCCCGCAAACGTTTCAAGACACCGCCTGGCCTATATAACTTTATTCTCACATGGGTACAGAAGGCCCAATGAAGGTAGCGCAGGAAAGAACTGCTCCAGGTTTAAAGCCTTAAAGGCCAGAGTCGCGAGGTCGGGCTTTTTCACCAGCAACGGACAATATTTGCCGCCAAATCTGTAATAACTATGAACAACCAGATGAGGTGCTACGTAACCCCTTCTGAATAAATAATATCAGCACTAGTAGGTTAGAGTTACAGTTACGGATCTAAAGAGAAAAAGAGTGTGATTTAAAAACTGGAAACGACAAACACTAAGGGAGAAATCATTAAAATATCTTCCACATAATGCTGCCAGTTGGTGGGGAACGTTTCCCATCGTTGGTCACTGAGTACGTAAAGAGTCCTGTCTAATTCCCAGACCCCTGAAGAAAAGTCTGTGCACACCTCTATTGTAATGAACATCATGCTATCTGTACTAAGAATACATGCCCAAGTTTGGCAGCTAGATGGGTTATGTGTCAGGCAAGTCTCTAAAGGCCTGCTCCCTATGCGCATGAAGTACAGAGTAGGCAGTTGCGATCTCTCGCGATCATGGTATCGGGTCGTCGAGTTTGCCTCGTACTAGGAAGAATTGAGTAAATGGGCCTCCTAGATGGAACAGATTGAAGCTGAAGACCCTTTGTGCACAAAATAATCCAGGGACCGCGGCGCACCTCCTGGGGCAGCAAGACGGGCCGCGGCATGTGCGAATGAGTTGCACGGAGGTTAATAGATAAACCGCTGGGCGTGCCCAATCTCGGTATACGAAGTGGCTGTTATAAACGTAAAAGACCGGGCGTTCGTCGCGATAAGGTGAAGTAAAACGAGCATTCATGCTGCCGGTCGTGAGGAATTGTGGATGTGAGAAATGTGGGCAAAAGGATTTTGTGCTGGGAAGGTGGGAGAGAAAAGTGGAACAGTGGGAGTTCAGCAACATAGCCGTTGCGATTTTCTCCAAATAATTATTCACCCGGCTCCACATGTAGCGATACGAGGTCAAATCATTTCAATTTCATTAGCTGACAAATGAAACTAGGCCATACGGAGGCATTAATGCGGAATTGCGAATGATTTCCCGTCACTGAAATTAAACTTAACAATCAGTGATGGTGTGTGCATGTGGAGAATACTTGAAGGAATAATGTAAGATAAAAGTAAATGCAGGTGATTTGAACCCAACCGAGAACACCAAACAACACTGTCAAAGAGGTCAGAAGCAGGGGTTTAATGGTTGATATGTAATTAAGAAATACAATGCAGAGCAATTCATACATAATTGGTGAAAGAGTTTGACATGGTTCACATCAGTATGATATCAACGGGTACATACATGACCCCGTGACCATTCGACCAAGATGTTCCATAAAAATCAGTAGTTTTGGGGTGAATGTGTGGAAACATACCTCATGCCAACAATGAAGTTCTGTAGTGACTGGTCGATATTTCAGACATTTGCCCAGATTTTTTGAAAAATGCTAATGTGAGACGGAAGAGGATACCCTGGGGGCAACCTCTGAATGAGGAGGTGCGGGAACAATATTTATCTATGATTAAGGTTACTAATAGCAACTCAATAATTGTAGTTTGTACAATGGCTGCCCATCAGGGGGTTAGTGGTAAGGGGGGAAAAGTATGTACACGGCGTGTAGGAAAAACAACAGATGCAGATAAATGAGCAAAAGGCCATGCATGTATATTTGCTATAGGAGATCTTTGTCAACTTCAACAGAAAAAGCCCCACTGCCTTCCTCTGGGTTCCTAGAGATGATCAAACTGATTTTAAAATCCGTGTTCCGCCTGCGATTCGAAGATTTTCATCAAAAAAATTAGAAATCCATGGAAACAAACTAAAGTCAATGGAGAAAAAAATCTGCACCTATGATTCCTTCTGTGAACTCTCTCTTGTTAGTGCTTGTATTGAGGAGTCTGTTCTGTGGATGGCTCCATTGCAGGCAGAAGTAACTTTGTGAACACGTACGATATATCCAGAACTTAAAAAATAATATCTTTCCCTTTTCACTCACGTCGCAACTGTTGGTCGAGCTTTGATCACTCATTTTTCCTAGGGGTTTTCGAGCCATACAATCGAGACATTCTAGAAAATTCCTAATTTTGATAGGGAATGTTTCAAAAATCTTGTAAAAAATTGATACAGTATTGCGTACTATAATGGCTCGGTGACCGTTGGAAATGGTTCTGGGGACAGACAAATCTGATTAGTAACCAATTTTTGTATTGACAAAGAATAATAAAGTTGGGTTATTAAACCATCTGGTCCTTTCTGCATATATTTTAATGTATCCAATCAGAATTGGCTTATAAATAAAGGTGACGTTTTAAAACCCTCCAGCTTAAGAAAGCCCGTTATTTGGCAGAGTGTATCGTTTTCAAAGGACTGCGGCACCATGCTGAAAGGAAAGAGGCAGAAACTAAATGACCCATTCTAGTGATGGAATTTCCAGTTTCGAAATTATCTGTTCTTCTGGTTTTTGGAAACATCCGCTGGCAGATTAATGACGTTTTTTTTGTCGAAAATAAAAATTTTTCTAAATGGGACAAATTTTTTTGAATTAAAACATTCCATTGCAAAACAATTGGGTAACAAAGTTTGGTAATTTGAAAAATGCAAATCCATCCAGAATCCTATATAAAGCAGCAAATTAAAAAGTCATTGAAAATATCGAGAAATCCTATAAAGGATATAAAAAAAAAGCAAAAACACTACAAATACTAAAATTGTAAAAGAGTTGATTCCAATTCAATTGGGGTTTCAACTTTTTGGAACGTCAAACAAGGTTACATGTGGGTTAAAAAAAAAAAAAAACCCTGGTCCGACGAAACTGACAGTGTTTTAAGGATCTCTAATTATCTAGCAAGACTAGTAAATGCCTATTTGAACATTTTCCAGAATGTCCAATACCTATATTGGGACCATTTTTTCTTGGTTTCATGGTTTGGCTCGAGGGGCACCACTAAAATACAGTTGGGTAAGACATATAATTCTTGGATTTTTAGGTGGATGTGGGCGCCGGTTTTTCCTGAACTATTCAAGGGGGGGGGTTAATGCTCGCCACTCACTATCCCATGGCTCGATCCTGAAAGATAGCGGATATCTCTCCTTTGAACGATGAATCAAGTAGAAGGAAGGCACGGTGATACGTATCCCTTGTACCTGATCAAAACCTGAATCTGGCCGCTCAATGTATAAATCCATTTAACTCTTAATGTTTGTCATTAAGGTGGTTTAGCGCATGGAGATGATTTGGACTATGTGATTATGGCTAAGGAAATGCAGGGTTCCTTGTACATCAACAAAATCAAGCTTGGGATGGGTTCTACTGGCCATCAGCCTTTTCTATCATGCGTTCAGTAAATTGCGTACAATCATCTGCATATGTTCACTGAAATAACAATGAAAGATACATGACCATACATTGAGATAATAAAATACTTTTTTAAGGTTGGTTATTTCTAACACATAGACGAGAATAAGGAAATGGAAGCGTAAAAGACTGCTTGTTATTTGACCCAAAGAAATTAAACTTGGCATTTTGAAAGCTTTTGATATCAAAAAAATTGGCATGCTCTACACTGAAATCCCATTTATAATGCGTCAAATTGATTCTGAGTTACCAACGCATGCCTGTCCCCCTGAGATAGATTTTTCCCAGCAATGATTGCAAAATAATTACAATCTTACAAAGTTGAAGGCCAGGAAAAATATGTAAAAGTCGAAATACAATTAAATTTATTTACGTATTCCTCCTTAAATGTAACGCTTAATATTTTCATAAACAATTTAAATAGTACCAATAAACAACAAGATTTGATTATTTTATTCACATTCTGTTTAATAAACAATGTAGAAATGAATGTCCTAAACTGTGTTAAATAGAATTTTTTTATGAAGATTTTCATTAGTGGCTGTTTCAATGGCTCCAAAAACCCGCCCAATAATGAACAAGCAAAGCATGCAATGCTGTCACTTCCTTTATATAATTAGCTGCCTGTTTTTTTACTTTACGCTGAAAACAGTATGGTTACTATCAGGGGTACAATGTATAACATTGGGTGTCTGTATATACAGCAGGTAGAAGAACTGGGTTCCTGGCTATAGACAGTGACACTCGGTACCCACCTGTGTAATGAGAGACGCACTAACAGCGACACTGCCCTCCTTAGACTGCAGCTGGCGATGAGAGAAGTTCAAGCCGTCCGGAGAGGCGCTGACCATATTGACGGTGTTTCCGTGCACCACGGTAAAGTAAGTGAGGTTCTTGTCACTGATAGGAAGTACACTCAGGTTGTTATACAGGGCAGAAGCACTGCTCTTTAACTGGATACTCTTCTCTTTACGATACATAATGTCAATCACCACAACAGCCTGGAAACACAATACATTGGTACAATGTGTCAATCACGGACAGATACCGATCCCAATATCTATAACACTGACAGATACCGATCCCAATATCTCTATCACTGACAGATACCGATCCCAATATCTCTATCACTGACAGATACCGATCCCAATATCTCTATCACTGACAGATACCGATCCCAATATCTATCTCTGACAGATACCGATCCCAATATCTCTATCACTGACAGAT
>JAACNH010001265.1:0-23532 GCA_019447015.1 Hymenochirus boettgeri
AGGAGTACAAGGACACAGACTAAGTATACAGCGGAACTCTGGGTACCACTCATGTAGTATAAGGTATTAATGTATCCCCTACTGCATAATTATAAGGATATAGAAGTCACTGAGGAGTTTATGGTCTAGATAAAGGTACAAGGACACAGACTGAGATTATACAGGGAATTGGCGTGATCATCATGATATTATCAGAGGATAATGTATACCCTACTGTCAATAAATATAAGGGATATTAGAGGCAGGGAGAAGTCACTGAGGAGTTCTGCTTTTTTACGTCTATATAAAGGTACAAGAACACAGACTGAGTTATACGGGAACTCTCGGGTCCACTCATGAATTATAAAGGATAACGTAATCCCCTACTGTAAATATAAAGGATATTAGAAGTCAACTGAGGGGGTTCGTGTCTATATAAAGGTACAAGGACACAGACTGAGTTATACAGGGAAACCTCTGGCGTACCACTCATGTATTATAGTATAAGAGTATAATGTATCCCCCCTACTGTAAATTATAAGGATATTAGAAGTCAATGAGGAGTTCTGTGTCTTATAAAGGTACGAGGACACAGACCTGAGTTAACAGGAACTCTGGGTAACCCCTCATGAATTATTAAGCGGGATAATGCTCCCTCCTACTGTAAATTATAAGGATATATAGAAGACAATGAAGGGCGTTCTGTGTCATATAAAGGTACAAGGACACAGATGAGTTATACAGGGAACCCTCTGCGGGTACCACTCATGTATATAAGGATATTGTATCCCCTCGGTAAATTATAAGGATATTAGAAGTAACGGAAGGCGTTCTGTGTACATATAAAGGGACAAGCGAAACAGACTGAGTTATTACAAGGAACTCTGAGGGACCACTCATGTATATAAGGGATACTGTATCCCTACTGTAATTATAAGGATTATTTAGAAGTTAATGAGGAGTTCCTGTGTCTATATAAAGGTACAAGGACACAGATGAGTTTTATACAGGGGAACTCTGGTACCACTCATGTATGATAATGATTATTTTATTGGAATGTATCCCCTACAGTAAATTATAAGGATATTAGAAGTCACTGAGGAGTTCTGTGATCATTAAAGGTACAAGCGACCAGACTGAGTTATACAGGGAACTCTGGGTACCAATCATGGATATAAGGGATAATGTATCCCTACTGTAAATTATAAGGAATAGAAGTCACTGAGGAGTCTGTGTCTATATAAAGGTACAAGGACACAGATGAGTTATACAGGGAACCTGGCAGTACCACTCATGAATTATAACGGGATAATGTATCCCCCTACTGTAAATGTAAATTATAAGGATATTAGAAGTCAATGTCTGAGGTGGGGGTTTGCTGTCTAATAAAGGCACAAGGCACACCAGACTGAGTTATAAAGGGAAATCTGGGTTACCAATCATGTCATTATAAGGGATGAATGTATCCCTTCTGTAAATTATAAGGATATTAGAAGTCAATGAGGAGTGCTGTGTATATAAAGCCCGTAAAGCGAACAGACTGAGTTATACAGGGAACTCTGGGGTAACCACTGATGCTCTTATAGGAGAATGTATCCCCTACGTAAATTATAAGGATATAGAAGTCACTGAGGAGTTCTGTGTCTATATAAAGGTACAAGGACACAGACTGAGATTATACAGGTGAACCTGGTACACTCATGGATTCGTAAGGGATAATGTATCCATAAGTAAATTATAAGGATATTAGAAGTCACTGAGGAGTTCTGTGTCTCTAAAAGCGTACACAGGACACAGACTGAGTTATCAGGAACTAGGGGTACCACCATGAATTATAAGGGATAATGTATCCCCTACTGTAAATTAAATTATAAGGATATTAGAAGTCACTGAAGGTTCTGTGTCTATATAAAGGTACAAGGACACAGACCTGAGTTATACAGGGAACTCTGGGTACCACTCATGAATTATAAGCGGATAATGTATCCCCACTGTAACTTTTTTTTTTTATTAGAAGGATATTAGACGTCACTGAGGGGTTCGGTGTTACTATAAAGGTACAAAGGACACAGACTGAGTTATACAGGGAACTCTGGGTACCACTCATGATATGATAGGTATAATGTATCCCTACTGCAATTATAAGGATATTAGAAAGTCACTGAGAGTTCTGATGTCTATAAAAGAGTAAGGAACAGACTGAGTTATACAGGGAACTCTGGGTATTAACTCAATGTCTTATAAGGGATAATGTATCCCTACTGTAAATTATAATGATATTAGAAGTCATGAGGGGTTGGTTCAGTGTCTATCTAAAGCGTACAAGGACAAGACTAAGTTATACAGGGAAATATGGAGGTACCATCATGTATTATAAGGATATAATGTATCCCCTACTTGTAAATTATAAGGATATTCAGAAGATCACTGAGGAGTTCTGTGTCTATATAAAAGGTACAAGGACACAGACTGAGTAGACAGGGAACTCTCGGGTATACACTCATGTATATAAGCAGGGATAATGTACCACTACTGCTAAATTATACGCGCTAGTAGAAGGTCACTGAGGAGTTCGTCGCTCTATATAAAGGACAAGAACACAGACTGAGTGATTACAGGGAACTTCCTGGGTATCTTTTACCTATTTTTACTACTTATCATTTTTTCTTACTTTGTTTACTTTTTATTTCTATTTACTTTTTACTTGTTTTTTTTTTGGTTACACCACTCATGATATTATAAGGGATAATGTATCGTGCCCTACTGTAAATTATAAGCGATATTAGAAGTCACTGAGGGCGTTCGGGTCGATATAAAGGTAAAGGACACAGACTGAGTTATACAGGCGAACTCTGGGTACCACTATCAGTATTATAAGGTATAATGTATCCCCTACTGTAAATTAAGGATATTAGAAGTCACTGAGGAGTTCCTGTGTCTATATTAAAGGTAAGAGGACACAGACTGAGTTATACAGGGAACTATGGGTACCACTCATGAATCTAAGGGATAATGTATCCCCTACTGTAATTTAAGGATTATTCAGAAGACCACTGAGGGGGTACCTGTGCTATATATAAAGTACAAGGACACAGACGGAGTTTACAGCGGAACTCTGGGTACCACTCATGTATTATAAGCCGCGATATTGGATCCCCTACGGTAAAATTATAAGCGATATTAGAGTCACTGAGGCCGTTCTGGGTCCATATTATAAAGGTACAAGGCACAGACTGAGTTATACAGGGAACTCTGGGTACCACTCCTGTATTATATAGGGATAATGTATCCCCACTGCTAAATTATAAGGATATTGTAGAAGTTACTGAGGAGTTCTGTGTCCTATATAAAGGTACCAAGGACACAGACTGAGTTTTATACAGGGGAACTCTGGCCCGTACATCATGTATTATAAGGTGATAATGTATCCCCTACAGAATTATAAGGATATAGAGTCACATGAGGAGTTTGTGTCTATATAAAGGTACAAGGAACAGACTGAGTTATACAGGGAACTTGGGTACCACTCATGCTAGTATAAGAAGGATAATGTTCCCTACTGCTAAATTTATAAGGATATTAGAAGTCCCGAGGAGTTCTGTGTCTATATAAAGACTACTACAAGGACCACAGACTGAGGTTATACAGGGAACTTGGGCTACACTCATGAAATTATAACGGATACGTATCCCCTACTGTAAATTATAAGGATATTATGAAGTCACTGAGGAGGTTCTGGTCTATTAAAGGTACAAGGACACAGACTGAGTTATACAGGGAAACTCTGGGTACCACTCATGTATATAAGGGATATGTATCCCTTCTGTAAATTATAAGGATATTAGAAGTCACTGAGGAGTTCGTGATCGATATAAAGGTACAAGGGACACAGACGAGTTTATACAGGGAACTTGGGCTCGGTACCCACGATGCTATTATAAGGATAATGTATCCCCTAAAGTAAATTATAAGGATATTAGAAGATCACTGAGGAGTAGTGTCTATAAAAGGTACAAGACACAGACTGAGTATACAGGAACTCTGGGTACCACTTCGATGTATATAGGGATAATGTATCCCTACTGCCTAAATTCTAAGGATATAGAGTCAATGAGGAGTTATGTGTCTATATAAAGGTACAAGGACACAGACTGAGTTATACAGAGAAAACTATGGTACACTCATGAATTATAGGGATAATGTATCCCCTACTGTAATTATAAGGATATATAGAAGTCACTGAGGGGTCATGATGTCTATATAAAGAGGACAAGACAAGAGCTGAGTTAGACATGAGACACTCTGGGTACCACTCATGTATGTTTATAAGGTATAATGTATCCCCTACTGTAAATTATAAGGATATTAGAAGTCATCTGCAGGAGTTCCGGGTCATATAAGGTACAACGAACACAGACGGAGTTTATACAGGGAACTCTGGGTACCAATCATGAATTATTAAGGGATAATGTATCCCCCTACAGTAACGATAAGGATATTAGAAGTCACTGAGGAGTTCTGTGTCTAGTATAAAGGACTACAAGACACAGACTGAGTTATACAGGGAACTCTGAGGTTACCACTCATTATATATAAGGGATAATGTATCCCCTACGCCTAAATTATAAGGAGTATTCTTTTTTTTGAAGTCAATGGGAAGTTTGTGTCTATATAAAGGGTTACAAGGACACAGACTGAGTACGATACAGGGAACTCTGGGTACCACTCATGTATTATAAGGGATAAGGATCCCTATGCTAAATTATAAGGATATTAGAAGTCACTGAGGAGTTCATGTGTCTATATAAAGGTACAAGGACACAGACTGCAGTTATACAGCGGAAACTCTGCGGTGGGTACCACTCATGCTCTTATAAAGGGATAATGTATCCCCTACGTAAATTATAAGGATTTAGAGTGTCACTGAGGAGTTCTGGGTCTATATAAAGGCTACAAGGAGCAGACTCGAGTATACAGCGCGAAACTATGGTGGGTACCACATCATGTATTAAATTGAATAATGTATCCCCTACAGTAAATTATAAGGATAGTTAGAAGCACGAGGAGTTCTGTGTCATATAAAGGTACAAGGACACAGACTGAGTTTATACAGGGAACTCTGGCCGTACCACTCATGTATTATAAGAAATAGTAGTCCCCTACAGCTAAATTATCTAAGGCATATAGAGAGCATGAGGAGTTCTGGCGCATATAAAGGTACATAGGACACAGACTGAGTATACAGGGAACTCTGGGGTACACACTCATGATGATAAGGATAATGTATCCCCTACGGTAAAATTAAAGGTATATTAGAAGCATGAGAGTTCGTTCCAATATAAAGCGTACAGGCACAGACTGAGATACAGGGAACTCTGGGTACCACTAATGTATTAAAGGATAATGTATCCCTACGTAAATTAAAGGCGTTATTAGAAGTCACTGAGGGAGTTCGTGTATATAAAGGTTACAGGACACAGACTGAGTTATACAGGGAACTCTGCGGTACCCCTCATGTTATTATAAGGGATAATGTATCCCTACTAGAAATTAAAAGGGTAGCAGGTATTAGAAGTCACTGAGGAGTTCTGTGTCTATATAAAGGTACAAGGACACAGACTGAGTTATACAGGGAACTCTACCCACTTCCTTTATTTCTTGTGACTATTCTCAATTCTTGTTGGGACGTTCCCCCTGCCTGTTTCCCTGTGCGACTCCAAGCGCAGTAATAGGTCCCCGAGTCATTTACAAAAGCCCCATCAGAGGTGAGACTGAAGTCTATGCTGCTCCCTCGATCTGCATTGAAGTGACTGAGTGTCATCTCTTGTACCGAGCCAGCAGACACTGAGTAGGATACAAAGCTAAGGGCACCTCCGCCCAGGTCCTGTCTGTACCAATACATGAAAGGATCCCCAGCACCAAGGACCTGGCAGTTTAAGTACACCCTTCCCCCCGGGGGAATGGTGAGTGATGAGGGAGATTGTGTGATGGACTGAGTTAGGAAGAGAGGAAGACAATGAATGAGAAGAGAGAGAGGCCAGGTACAAAGGGGGGTCATTATTTATGGCTGCCTAGTCTCTAAAACTCTCCCAGTGTCACTGTCTCTATGGTCTGTTGAGTTTCACTGGCAGAACCTTGTACACCCTGTGAATATAAAGCCCAGTCCTGCACTGACACCTAGGGGCACTGAGTTAACTGTCCGCCACCTAGTGGAGACAAGGTAAACTGCAGGGTCCTTTCACTGTTAGTCCATAATAAACAGGTATCACCTTATCCTACAGTATATTGTCTGCACATCACACATTAGCTGAATAGGGGTCTCCAATGGGTAACATGGGGGGAGACTATGGAGTCCCCCTCCCATTCCTCCCTGTGTGACCCATTACAGGCTCAGAATACAATGTAACGCAGTGGGTGTCAGTGCAGGAAAATAACATCAGTGCAAGTCCCCCACGTCAGTTTGTGGGTCCGACATGATCCCTTTTTAATCATATGGACCATACGGGGTTAAATAGGAGAAGACCCCTCATTGTGACTGGGGAGAGCGAAGATGGTCAAGTTTCTGATCTCCTATCTGCCCATCTCATTTCCTCCAGGGGATAAATGTCACAGTATCTGTATCTGCACAGGGACGGGGCACCAGCGCCACACGTTGGCCACTGGCTGTTACTACATCTGTCACATACGCAGATATCCCACCCCTGCCGGATCTTCCGGGAGTCTCCCTCGAATTGGGGTGGTCTCCTGCACTCCTGCGAGACTACCTGAATCTCCTCCCTGTCACGCCCCCCCTTTTCGTGCTCCATGCCCACAACCCAGCCTCCTCCCGCCTTGCCCCACCCACGATGTGACGTAAATGACCTCACGTCGCACCCACACTCCTCCTCGCCACGCCCCCCCTGCCCTCAAGTACATAGTGGCAGGGTGGGATGTCTGCATACGGATAGAAGAAGATGACGGACCGGTCCATGATCTGTATTCAATTGATACATAATGACTGATCTACCAATTGACCCAAATCTACTGGGCAAATGAATCCTCCTTCTTTCTACCCAACGGACCTTCCAATTAGAGCTCCCACTAGTGATCAGGACTACGGACTACGGTTTACCTTTCCACTGGCCTTAGGTACGCGCCGGTTCGTACCCTAGTACAGGGATTCCAGGTGTGTGGAGCCTAACGTGGTCCTCAGAACTCTAGTATATTGTATTTTCACACATTTGTTATTTTGTACTGGAAATATATTTTATTGAGAATTTCCACAAAGTAAATTTCCACTGCATTGAATTGATTACAACATACACTACATACAATATGGGTAACATACACTACATACAATATGGGTAACATACACTACACACAATATGGGTAACATACACTACACACAATATGGGTAACATACACTACATACAACATGGGTAACATACACTACACACAAAATGGGTAACATACACTACATACAATATGGGTAACATACACTACATACAATATGGGTAACATACACTACATACAATATGGGTAACATACACTACACACAATATGGGTAACATACACTACATACAATATGGGTAACATACACTACATACAATATGGGTAACATACACTACATACAATATGGGTAACATACACTACATACAATATGGGTAACATACACTACACACAATATGGCTAACATACACTACATACAATATGGGTAACATACACTACATACAATATGGGTAACATACACTACATACAATATGGGTAACATACACTACATACAATATGGGTAACATACACTACACACAATATGGGTAACATACACTTCATACAATATGGGTAACATACACTACAACCATTGAGTCCTTATTTTATTTTTTCACAAAATCTCCTAAAAGCACAGAGTTCTATGAATAGCAGCGTCTGGAATTCTTCACGTATATACGAAAGCATGATACCATCACGTAGCTGAAGGTGTGTAAAGAGAGGCTCAAATTTAATCCAATGTTACTGTAAGTATTCTCCACCAAATTCAGGATTAAAATGTCCCAGTTACTCTGTATCATACTGGGCAGGTGGGAAGGGGATGATTTTCCTGACTTTTCACTAGAGATGTAATGTGGGTTCGAATCCAATCTGAGGGTTCGATTCGGAACTTCCGGATTTCACCGATCCCGGGTTATTAGAATTTTCAATTTTAATCGAAAATCGAAAATCTGGAAAACAGCCCGATCGTGAGGAAAGACAGTTTTAAAATAAGTTTTGGTTTTATTTACGGGATCCCCAGACCATTCCCCAGGTCTCTGTGTCATTTACAGTAACCGGCTATTACTATTTGTCCCTCAATATGAACAGAAACTTTCACATTTTTTTTCTCCTAGACTTCTATGGGTCCATTATCGACTTCTATGGGTCAATTATCGACTTTTATGGGTCCATTATAGACTTCTATGGGTCCATTATAGACTTCTATGGGTCCATTATAGACTTCTATGGGTCCATTATAGACTTCTATGGGTCCATCATAGACTTCTATGGGTCCATCATAGACTTCTATGGGTCCATTATAGACTTCTATGGGTCCATTATAGACTTCTATGGGTCCATTATAGACTTCTATGGGTCCATTATAGACTTCTATGGGTCCATTATAGACTTCTATGGGTCCATTATAGACTTCTATGGGTCCATTATAGACTTCTATGGGTCCATTATAGACTTCTATGGGTCCATTATAGACTTCTATGGGTCCATTATAGACTTCTATGGGTCCATTATCGACTTTTCTAATTTTCCGAAAATTTCGGAAACGGAACAGTTTCGAACATTTCTACTTTTCACAGGAGGAGATTTGGTGCTACAAAGTGACCCTATGAGATTTCTCTCCTCCTGTCATACCCACAATCTGCCCTGCAGGATCCCCAGACTCTAACACAATTCAGTCCCACAACACAAATGGTACCATAGTTACAGTAATACAACACACACTTGGTTTTCTTAAAAATGTATTTGATCCATTGTAGGTTTTAATTTACAAGATTTGGTTCTTTACAATGATACCCCACCCCCTTCTGTGTGTTTCAGGGTGTGTATCAGGGTGTGTCCGTCTGTCTATCAGGGTGTGTCCATCTATCAGTTTATGTCCATCTGTCTATCAGGGTGTGTCCATCTATCAGTTTATGTCCATCTGTCTATCAGGGTATGTCCATCTATCAGTTTATGTCCATCTGTCTATCAGGGTGTGTCCATCTATCAGTTTATGTCCATCTGTCTATCAGGGTATGTCCATCTATTCAGGTTTAGTCCCATTCTGTCTAATTCAGGGCATTGGTTCCATCGGTTGATTTGCAGGGTTGGGTCCATCGAGCCCAGTTTATTGGTCCAACAGGTCTGACCGGGGTGTCCATCTATCAGTTAGGTCATCGGCTATAAGGGGGGTGGGTCCATTATACCAGTGTATGTACCAATCCTGTCTAAGCAGTGGGTGTGTCCAAATCTTCAGGCTTATGTCAATCTGTCTAACAGGTGTGTCCATCTCTCAGTTGAGGTCCAATTTCTGTCATCAGGGGTTGTGTCCAATCTATCCAGGTTATGGCCATCTGTCTAATCAGGGTGTGTCCATGTTTATCAGTTGGATTGTCATTCTGTCTATTTTCAGGGGGTGTCCACTCTAATAGTTAATGTGCCATCTGTCTATTCAGGGTGGTGGGTATCATCATATCAGGCTATGCCATCTTGTCTTATAGGGTTGGTGTGTACTTATTCAGTTTTATTATGGCCAATCTGTTATTTCAGGGTGGTGTCCAATCATCCGGGGATTTTAGTTTCCATCGGTCTATTAATGGGGTGGGGGGGGGTCCAATCTATCAGTTTATGTCCAATATGCTATCAGGGGGCGTTTGTGCCCACTATCAAGTTTTCTGTCCAATATGTTCTTATCAGGGGCGGGTGTCTATTTTGGTCTTTTTCAAGCATGTGTCCTTCAGTTTATCAGGTTTATGTTCCATTCTGTCTATCAGGTGTGGTCCCAACTATCAGGGTGTTGGTCCAGCTTCGGGTTGTGGTCCATCATTTCAGGGGTGTGGTGCCATCAAAAATAAGGGGGATGGTTGTCCATCTATTCCAGGATTGTGTCCATTTCTATTCAGGATGTGGTCCAAGCATCAGTTATGTTCCAGCTGGTCTTTTCAGGGCGGTTTTGTCTATCTAGCAGGGCGTTGTCTATTTGCTATTAAGGGTGCCATTTCTATAAGGATGTTGTCCCCCATCTTATCCAGGATGTGTCAATCTATCAGTTATGTCATCTGTCTAATAGGGCGTGGTCTATCTATCAGGGGGCTATGGCCATGCGTCTATCCAGATTGTTGTCATTTCTAATCAGTTGTATTGTCAATCGTCTATCAGGGTTGTCCATCTATCAGGGCTATGGCCATCTGTCTATCAGGTTTGTGTCCATCTATCAGGGTTTATGTCCCATTGTCTTTCAGGGGTGTTGTGTCCATTCTATTCAGGGGGGGCTATGGTCCATCTGTTCTATCAGGTTGTTGTCCATCTATCGTTTATTGTTCCATATGTCTATAGGGGGGCGTTTTGTTGTTCTATTTGTCTATCCAAGCAGTGTCCTTCAAGGTCATTCAGGTTATTTTCATTAGTCTATCAAGGGTGTTCATATATCGGTTGTGTCCCATCTATCCGGGGGGGTGTCCAAAATCTATTTTCAGGGAATGTGTCATCTATCAGGGATGTGTCAAATCTATTCAGTTTTATGGTGTCTCATCTGGGTCTTTATCAGGGAGTGTCTACTTTCAGGTGTGTCCTCATCTATCAGGGGGATGGTGTCCATCTATCAGGGGATTGTGTCCCATCTATCAGTTAGGGGGTCCATTCTGGTTCTATTCAAGCGATGTCCAATCGGTCCAGTTGACTGGTTCAATATGTCTATCGGTATGTCCCATTTTTTTTTTTCTGGGTCTATTCAGGGGTGGTCCCTTCTTATTCAGGGGGGGGATTGTAAATTGGTATATCAGGGATGTGTCCCCAATATATTAGGGGGCCTATTCGGTCCATCTGTTTCAGGGTGTGGCCATCTATCAGTTTATGTTTCCATCTTTATATTCAGGGCGGGTGTCTAGTTGGTCTATAGGCCATGTGTTCAATTCAGTCTAATAGGGGTTAGGTGCCCATCTGGGTTTCTAATAAGGGTGTTTGTTCCATCTAGTCCAGGGTGTGGCCCATCTATCAGGATTTTGCCCATTCTAACTCAGTTATGTCCATCGCTATTTTCTTCAAGGGCGTTGGTTCTATTTGGGTCTACTCAGGCTGTGTTCCTCAGGTGATTAATCAAGGGTTATGTCCATCTGTCGAATCAAGGTGTGTAATCTTATCAGGTTTATGTCCATTGTCTAAATCAGGGGTTGTCCATTCTATCAGTTTTATGTCCCCATCGTCTAAATCAGGGTGTGGTACACTCACACAATCTATCAGTTTATGGCCCATTCTGTGTCTTAATCGGGTGTGTCCCAAATATATCAGTTGATTGTCCATCTGTCTTATCAGGGTTGTGTCCCCATCATTCCAGCTTTTTATGGCCATTGTCTTATCAGGGGTTGTGGTCCATTCTATCCGGGGCTATGGGTCCATCGTATTATCAGGGTGTGGTCCCATTTATAAGTTTATGGTCAATTCTGTCTCATCAGGGGGGCGGGTGCTATTTGTTCTATTCAAGCATGTGGTCCTTAGTCGATTTCAAGTTTATGTTCCATCTGTCTATCAGGGTGTGTTCATGTTTAGGTCCATTCTATCAGGGTCGTGTGCCACACGGTTACCATTGCTCTTTCAGGGGTGTGCCCCATCTATCGTTTAGATGTGCCAACTCTAATCAGTTTGTCATTCTAGTATGGCTCCATCGTGTGTCACTATCAGGCTTGTCACTGTCTTCGGGTGTGTCATCATCAGTTTGTCCATTGTTCTATCAGGGGCTGCTACAGCATGGCGTCTCAGTTTATTCCATCTGCTATCAGGGTGTTCACTCTCGGTGCCCACTTCAGGGGTTCCATCAGGGTGTGCTCATCTATCCAGTTATTCATGTCTTCGGCGTATTTTTCATTGTATCTAGAGGTCCTCAGTCTATCAGGATTCCATGGTATCAGGTGTTCTCTATCAGTTTGATGTCCATTTTGTCTATAGGTAGTGTCCATCTATCAGATTATGGTCCATCTCTGATCAGGGGGGTGACCACTTATCAGGTGGTGGTCCATGCTTATCAGGGTGCGGGGCCATTTATCTAGTTTCATCTATCGGGGTGGCCTCTATCAGGGGGGGCGTGTCCATCTATCAGGGGTGTGTCCATCTAGAAGGGTGTGCCCATCATCCGGGTGTGCCCATCTATCAGTTTATGTCCACCTGTCTATCCCTAACCCAGACCATTATCGTTGCTTGGGTTGAAGGCTACATCGCCTCCTGCCTGTCAATTAGGTACTTCCTACTGTGACTGGGTGTGTTACTAGAAAACATGGGGTAGGTGGTCCACCTTCTCAATGGAGTGCCCTGTTCTAGGCCACAGCACCCATCCCAGTAGATGGAACAAAGGGGCCATTTAAATGAAAGAATAAGGAAGTACGTTGCTCTCTGGCACGTCAGGTTAAGTCCATAGCCCATGGCTCAAGTTCTTATCTTCTGCCTCTCCTTCCAAAATCCCACCTGGACCATCCCCATTTCCTCACCTCAGTGAGGATTATTTTATTGTATTATGACCCATGGAATCAATGGTAACATCAACTTCTACCATTGGCACCAGATCTGCTTCGATGGTGTTACCATGGAGACTAAATGGTTTCTATGGCAGCTAAGCTGATGTCACAGACTGTCCAGATGAATCCTTCCAGACTGACTATAATCCTATGAGATTAACATGAACATAATGAATGAAGTGTGTGGAATATTTGGGGTGAACACATGATTATGTTGGGTAAATCATGGCAAATCCCTCAATTCACATTTTGATTTATACCTTCAAATTGATCAATGTTGTTCCCCCAATGATTCCTCATTTTGGGCCCTATGGGGACCCCTATTACTATGGCGAGTGATTGGCTCAGGGAGCACAGTTGGAAGACCAATGTGATGGAGAGAATAAATTATTCTCCATGTTCAACCCTTGAGAAGACCAGCATTGGAGACCAGTGGATTGGAGTTCCCCAAGTGAATGTTACTGACACCCCCCATAACCATTGAATGATCTATCCTGTGTCCTGTCAATGGTTTCCGTTTATTGTCATTCTTGCAATGGCTGGTATTGTCGGGATGCTGCCACCTATTGGTTGAGGCTCCAAATGATCTTTCAGGGTAATCACTGACCCTTGATATGGAACTCTGGGGTGTCTGCCTATGTCACCTGGTAGACATATCAATAATTGTGTAATTTCCCACCAGTCTGTAACCCTCTGTATTTGCCAGTGAGGTTACAATACACAAAGCCAGTGTATGTGCCCTAGACTCTGCCAGGCGGTTACCCCAACCCCTTCATTTCCAGACTGTAAACTGCTGTACAATAATGAATTCTCCTTTGATCCCCCATTATGCCATTCAGGCAGAAGGGGCATTTGAGGTCCATTAGACTGTTCGGCTGTTAGACTTCCACGGGCTCCAGTGGTTGTAGATGAGCTTTAAGGAGCTGGATGCTGTTAAGAATTTTCTTTTGGTGTCCAGAAAGTGTAACTCCAATCAATCGCATGTCCCTAGGGAGAAAAGAAAAGCAGATACAATCAGCTGGACAATGATGGGCAGGAGTAACCCAATGAGCTGGGCATCCATAGTAAACCCCTAGCCTATACCTCCCTAACTCAATCAGATGGGCATTAACAATGAATTCGGGGCATTAATGGGTAGGGGTATAAAAGGGGAGGACCATAGTGGGACGGTATGTATTTATGATACATACCTCTCCCAGAATTGTAAATAGTTGATTATATGTACAACCATGGTGTATACAGACCACTTATGGGGTAGGGTATAAAGGTTGGACTAGATGGGACGTATGGATTTAACAACCTCCAAATACTATGTTATATGTAACCTGTGTACAAGAGACTTATGGGTAGGGGATTAAAGGTTAGACTAGATGGACGTATGTCTTTATAACAACCTCCAATACTATGTGACAATGTAACGTATCAGACATATTGAGGGTAGGGTATAAAGGTTGGACTAGTGGACTATGTCTTTAGTACAACCTCCAATACTAGTTACTATTGTAAATGTACAGACATTATGGGTAGGGTTAAAAGGTTGGACTAGATGGCGTGTGTCTTTATATAACCTCCAATACTTGTTACTATGTAACTGTTATTACAGACATATGGGTAGGGTTTTAAAGGTTGGACTAGATGGACGTATTGTTCTTTATACAACCTCCACTACTATGTTACTATGTACACTGTATACAGACATTATGGGTAGGGGTATAAAGGTTGGACAGAGGAACGTATGTCTTTATTAACAACCTCCAAATATGTTACTATGTAACTGTTATACAGACATTATGGGTAGGGTATAAAGGTTGGACTAGATGACGTGTGTCTTTATTATAAACCTCCAATTTGTTACTATAGTAAAAAAACTGTTATAAGAACATTTTGGGTAGGGTAGGGTATAAGGTTGGACTAGAATGGACGTTGTCTTATTTACAACCTCCAATACTTGTTTACTATGTAACTGTTATACAGACATTATGGGAGGTATAAAGGTTGACTGAGATGGACGTATGTCTTTATACACAATCCCATACTATGTTACTATGTTAACTGTTCAGACAGGGGGGGACCATTATGGGTAGGGTATAAAAGGTTGGATAGGTGATGGACGTATGTCTTTATACAACCTCCAATAGTTACTATGTTACTAGTGTCAACTGTTGACAGAACATTTAGGGTAGATAAAAGTTGGACTGATGGGGCGTTGTCTTTATAAAACCCCAATACTATTGTTACATGTAACTGTTAACAGACATTATGGGTAGGGTATATAAAGTGTTGGACAGATGGGAGTATGTCTTTATAACCTCCAATCTGTTATGTAACTGTTATACAGACATTATGGGTAGGTATAAATGTTGGATCTAGATGGACGTATGTCTTTAATACACCTCCAATACTATGGTTACTATGTAACTGTTATTACAGACTTATGGGTAGGAATAAATGGTTGGACCGATGGACGTTGTCTTTATTTATACCTCAATACATATGTTACTATGTAACTGTATTACAGACTAATTATGGGTAGGGGATAAATGTTGGGACTAGTGGGGACGATGTCTTTTTATAACAACCTCAATACTATGTTACTAGTAAAACTGTTATCCGACATTATGGGGCAATGAGGGGGTATTAAAATGTTGGACTAGAGAGTGGGACGTTATGTTCTTTATACAATACCTCTTTCCCAATACTATGTTACTATGTAACTGTTATACGACATTATGGGTAGGGTATAAAGGTTGGACAGATGGACGTATGTTCTTATATACCTCCAATACTATGTTACTATGTAACACTGTTACACAGACATTATGGGGTATGGGGTATAAAATGTTGGACTGGATGGACGTATGTCTTTATACAACCTCCATTACTATGTTACTATGAACTGTTATACAGACATTATGGGTAGGGTATAAAGGTTGGAAATGAGGGACGTAAGTCTATACAACCTCCAATTACTTGTTACTATGAAAATGTTATACCAGAACATTATGGGTAGGGGGTAGATAAGGTTATAGTCTTATATAACCTCCAATACTATGTTTACTATGTAACTGTTTATACAGACATTATGGGTAGGTATAAAAGGTTGGGACTGATGGTCGTATGTCTTTTACCAAACCTCCAATACTATGTTTTACTATGTAACTGTTAACAGACATTATGGGTAGGGTATAAAAGGTTGGGGACTAGATGGCGTATGTCTTTATACAACCTCCAATACTATGTTACTATGTAACTGTTATACAGACATTATGGGGTAGGGTATAAAATGTTGGACTGATGGACGTATGTCTTTATATAACCTCCAATACATGTTTACTATTGTAACTGTTATACAGACATTATGGGTAGGATATAAATGTTGGACTAGATGGACGTATGGCTTTATTAACTCCAATACTATGTTACTATGTAAAATGTTATACAGACATTATGGGTAGGGTATAAATGTTGGACTAGATGGACGGTATGTCTTTATAAACCTCCAATACTATGTTACTATGTTAACGGTTACAGGACATTATGGGTAGGGTATAAATGTTGGATAGATGGACGTATGTTTTATTACACCTTCAATACTATGTTCTACTATGTAACTGTTATTACAGACATAATGGGTAGGATATAAAGGTTGGACTAGATGGACGTATGTCTTTTATATAACCCTCCAATACTATGTTACTATGTAAACTGTTACACAGACATTAGGGTTAGGGTATAAATGTTGGACTAGATGGACGTATGTCTTTATACAACCTCCAATACTATGTTACTATGTTACTGTTATACAGACATTATGGGTAGGGTATTAAGGTTGGACTAGATGGGGACGTATTCTTTATTACAACACTCCAATACTATGGTACGATGTAACTGTTATACAGACATTATGGGGGGATAAAGGTTGGACTAGATGGGACGTATGTCTTTTACAAACATCCAATACTATGTTACTATGTAACTGTTATTAACAGACATTATGGGTGGGTTTAAAGGTTATACGTCTTTATATAACTCCCACATACTATGTTATATGTAACTGGTATACAGACATTATGGGTAGGGTATAAAGGTGGACTGGGATGGTCGTATGTCTTATACAACCTCCAACTTATGTTACTATGTAACTGTTATACAGACATTATGGGTAGGGTATAAAGGTTGGACTAGATGGACGTATGTCTTTATACAAACCTCCAATACTGTGTTACTATGTAACTGTATATAAGACATTTATGGGGTAGGGTATAAAGGTTGGACAGATGGACAGATGTCTTTATACAACCACCAATACTATGTTACTATGTAACTGTTATACAGACATTATGGGTAGGGTATAAAGGTTGAAGATGGAATGTCTTTATTACAACCTCAAATACTATGTTACTGTGTAACTGTTATAACAGACATTATGGGTAGGGTATAAAAGGTTGGATAGATGGGACATATGTCTTTATACAACCTCCAATACTAGTGTTACTGTGTAACTGTTATACAGGACATTATGGGGTAGGGTATAAAGGTTGGACTAGATGGACGGATGTCTTTATACAACCCCAATACTATGTTACTATGGAGCTGTTATACAGACATTATGGGTAGGGTATAAAGGTTGGACTAGGGGAGTATGTCTTTATAAAAACCTCCAAATACTAGTTTACTATGTAAACTGTTATACAGACATTATGGGTGTGATATAAAGGTTGGGGACTAGATGGTACGTATGTCTTTATACAACCTCCAAATACTGCTTATGTAACTGTTATACTGACATTATGGGTAGGGTATAAAGGTTGGACTAGACGGATGTATGTTTTAACAGCATCCAATACTAGTTACTATGTAACTGTTTATACAGCACATTATGGGTAGGATATATTAAAGGATTGGACTAGGGGGGACGGAGTATGTCTTTATACCAACCTCCATACTATGTTACTATGTAAACTGTTATACAGACATTATGGGTAGGGTATAAAGGTTTGGACTAGATGGGATGTATGTCTTTACCAACCTCACATACTATGTTACTATGGTAAATGTACAAGACAATTATGGGTAGGGTATAAAGGGTTGGGGGACTTAGGGGAATGGTATCTATTAGACAACTCCAATTACTATTTTTTACGAGTAAAAAAATGTTATACAGGGGGACAATTATGGGTAGGGGTATAAAACAGGTGGGAACTAGGACTGGAAAAAAGTAGGGTCCTTTATTACAAACCCGCCCAATGTTTTACTATTTACTAGTGTCAAATGATCTATACAAGACAATTTAGGTAGGGGTATTTTCTTAATTAAAGGTTGGGATAGGGATGGACGTATGTATTTACTTAAAACCGCCAATACATATGTTACATGGTAATGTTACACAGACATTATGGGTAGGATATAAAGGTCGGACTAGATGGACGTATGTCTTTATACAACCTCCAATACTGTGTTACTATGTATCTGTTATACAGACATTATGGGTAGGGTATAAAGGTTGGACTTGATGGACGTATGTCTTTATACAACCTCCAATACTATGTTACTATGTAACGGTTATACAGACATTATGGGTAGGGTATAAAGGTTGGACTAGATGGACATATATCTTTATACAACCTCCAATACTATGTTACTATGTATCTGTTATACAGACATTATGGGTAGGGTATAAAGGTTGGACTAGATGGACGTATGTCTTTATACAACCTCCAATACTATGTTACTATGTAACTGTTACACAGACATTATGGGTAGGGTATAAAGGATATGGCAGGACTCGGGTCTCTCCTAACTCACCCCCCTCCCACTCCTTATGTAACATGTATCTTCAGAACAACAGAGACACTTGCTGTCTACAGACTTATACAGAGACTGTTTTTGTTTTTTTTGTTTTTTACAAAGGTTAGAGTGACATGTAGGAGGATTAATGCACATGAGCGGATTGGTTCACAGCCGAATTATATAAATGGGGGAATGACCGGAGTGGGGAGGGGGGGCAAACACGGAGCCACAGAGGTAGATGGGAATAAGGCAGAATACACTAACGTTTTATTAAGTCTGAATTGGAGCAATGTATACATTTCACTATAGATGCCCTTTAATGAACAGGGGGCACAGTTATGGTTACTAACAGTACAATGATGAAGGTGAAGATGGTGTAGTTAATTATTGTCTAAACCAATGGCAAACCTATTTTCACAAGCAGCCTGGGGATGCTGGGAGATTTGGTTTGGTGCAGGTTTGACATCCCTGGTCTAGATGGGGAAGATGACTACACCAATGGGGGAAGATGTTCTCCTTACTCTGCTGTGAGCTGTGAGATCTCCTCCAGGGATGTGTATCCAGCTTTGTCAAAGTTCTCCTTGTATCTCTCCATCTTTAGGGCTTCCAGCCATTCGTGAGGGGAGGACAGAGAAGGTAGATCTGGGGGGTTATTACTGAGGAGGAGCTGTGTTGGCCTAAAGGGAAAAATGTGACAAAAATCAGCATTGGATTCCAACAGAACAAGTCTTCTTCTCCTATTTACATGACAAATCCCGACACCACAATGTGCACCGTCCCTTGGGTGCCCTTACACCTTCACACCGTCCCTTGGGTGCCCTCACACCTTCACACTGTCCATTAATATAGTTATAATGTATCTAATCTGTCTACATAGTCAATATCCTCCATTCCCCTTATTAATATAGTTATAATGTATCTAATCTGCCTACATAGTCAATATCCTATTCCCAGAGCCGAATTTACACCTCAATATCCTGTTGGCACAAAAAGCCTGGTGTCCTTTTCCCAACCCCTAAACACAGACCACACCCCAACCCACACCCATTTTATAATTTGGGGGGGAGGGGATAAAGTAGACTATATAGGTGGTAGAGGGAGGAGGGGGGATTGATGGCCGCCCTTCCAACCACAGGCATCCCTAAGCGTTTGTTACTGTGTCTAAAATGAATATTACCCTTATAAAATTAGGTAAATTATAACTAATCACGGGGAATAGATGATCTTTACAATATTATATACTAGTTTATTTATTTCTAGTTAGTTTTAATGTCAGGATCCTCTGTTCCCCTTATTAATTTAGTAATACATTATCCCTTATTCATTTTCTAATACATTACCTAGACATCCACCCCAGGACGCACTGTTCTGCCATTCTCATGCACTGACGGACAGAGTACAGGCGTGGTCCAGTCCTATCCCTCTTTATTTAGTCGCCATTTACAGCAGGGGAGGAAAATTCATTATTAAAGTTAAGAAAAGGCCCAGAAGGTGTTTAATTCTTTTATATCTGTTTATCAATTTCAATGAATCAATTGGCCACATTACTATGTTATTATGAATCGATTAACCAGCCGAGCCAATGAACATTCAGTTTCACAGGCAGCACTAGTGAGTGTCGACATCATAGTTTATATCTGTGTACAGAAAACGGAGCGGCTTATGGTCCAAATGTGCCCCCTGGTGTGATTAACACCAATTCTTTATGTCACTATAAATAATGTTTTATAGATGGATCAGTAAATATGGCTACCAGGGTGGACCTTATGGCTACTGGGCTGGCACTTACCTTCACTATGTGGTGTTGTTTGGCTACTCTAGGCAGTGGGAGGAACGAACAGATGTAGGTTGTGTCGTCTTCTGGAATAACAAACTGGGGAGAAAGACAATTTGAACCACCACCTGGAAAGTCACTAGTGACCAATTGTATTTATCAGTGAGGTAGGTGGGACATCCATTGGGTACCTAATGTACTTACATCGCTCATCTGTAGATGGTAATAAAGCAGGTTGTCTGGGAGTTTGTGTTCTCTGGGAATCTCCATGAAGTAGATTGATCTGGTAAAATGATTGGTTCCCAAACTGAGCAGGTCACTTTGTTCTCCAAAAAACACAGTCACATATACGGTGTCGTTCTAATGGAGGGAAGGGACATTATAGATATTAATATAGTTATAATGTATCTAATATCCTCCATTCCCCTTATTAATATAGTTATATATACGCTCCCTTTAGAGTGAGTGTATCGCACCTCCTGATTGGTCATATCCCAGTAAGGTCGCTCTCCATAGGACATCACCTCCCACATTACAATCCCATAGCTCCAAACATCACTGGCGTTGGAGAACTTGTGTTGCTGGGAAGCCTCTGGCGCCATCCATCGCATGGATTGTCTGGTTCCCTGAAAGGCACATGAAGGACATGACCATGTGTGGGCTGTGGGGACAGATAACAAGACGAGGGTTGGACATTTACCGGTTGTGGTGGGTGCAGCCCAGACACTTTACACACCAACTGTCCATTGACCAAGACACTGTGAGCTGTGAGGTTGCGGTGAACGTAACTTCTGTCTGAGAGGTAACGCATCCCAGAAGCGATGCCGCGTAACATAGAGACCATCTGCAGGACAGACAGACCCCCCTCACACTGCTGAGAGAGTAGGGGAGAGACACTCAGTTGGTCCCTGACACCATCCCACCCATCCTATTATGTCTGAGCTCGCCCCATTCCTCACCCTCAAATATGCATCCAAGGCTCCATTCTCCATATGTTCTGTGAGGATCATAACAGGGCGACTCCTGGTCACAGCTCCCTCCAGGCGTAATACATTGGGGTGTTCAAACTGGCCCATGATACTGGCCTCACTCAGAAACTCTCCACGCTCCTTGTCACTGCACCCAGAGCGTAGCGTTCGGATACAGACAGTGACCTCCCGCTTCCCTGGAAGGCAGAGTCGACCCCGGCAGATCTCCCCAAAGTCTCCTGCAGGATAAAGAATGGAGTTAATCTGAGTGAAAATAGATATTGACCCTGATCTAGACAATGAGGGGTTACTGATATTGACCCTGATCTAGACAATGAGGGGTTACTGATATTGACCCTGATCTAGACAATGAGGGGTTACTGATATTGACCCCGATCTAGACAATGAGGGTTACTGATATTGACCCCGATCTAGGCAATGAGGGGTTATTGATATTTACCCTGATCTAGACAATGAGGGGTTACTGATATTGACCCATATCTAGACAATGAGGGGTTACTGATAATGATCCTGATCTAGACAATGAGGGGTTATAGATATTGACCCTGATCTAGACAATGAGGGTTACTGATATTGACCCATATCTAGGCAATGAGGGGTTACTGATATTGACCCTAATCTAGACAATGAGGGGTTACTGATATTGACCCATATCTAGACAATGAGGGGTTACTGATATTGACCCCGATCTAGACAATGAGGGGTTACTGATATTGACCCCGATCTAGACAATGAGGGGTTACTGATATTGACCCCAATCTAGGCAATAAGGGGTTACTGATATTGACCCCGATCTAGACAATGAGGGGTTACTGATATTGAACCCTATCTAGACAATGAAGGAGGTTACTGATATGATCCTGATCTAGACACTGGGGGTTTAATAGATATTGACCCTGATCTAGACAATGAGGGTTACTGAATTGACCCATATCTAGTCAATGAGGGGGTTACTGATATTGCCGCCTATCGATACAATGAGGGGTTACTGATCATTGAAACCCTATCTAGAGCATGAGGGGTTACTGATATTGGACCCCGATCTAGACAATGAGGGGTTTATCTGATATTGCCCCCGATCTAGACATGAAGGGTGTACGATATTGACCCCAATCTAGGCAATAAGGGGTACTGATAGTTGACCCCCGATCTAGACAATGAGGGGTTCCTGATATTTGACCCCAATCTAGGCAATGGGGTTACTGAGATTGACCCCGACTAACAATGAGGGGTTGACTGATATTGACCCATACTAGACATGAAGGGGTTATGATCTTGGAACACCATTACCTAGGCAATGAGGGGTTACTGATAATGACCCATATCTAGGGAGCAATGAGGGATATGATCTACACCCTGATAGACAATAGGGGTACTGAATTGACCATATCTCGGCAATGAGGGGATTTGATATCGACCACCATCTGGCAATACTGGGTACTGATATTGACCCGCGTCTAGAACAATGAGGGGGTTACTGATATTGACCCTGATCTAGTACATGATGGGTTTACTGATATTGACTTCCTGCTGTCTAGACAATGAGGTGTATGATTATTGACCCGACTGAAGCTACGCATTGAGGGGTTATGATATGACCCATTATCTGCACATGACGGGGTTATAGATATTGACCCTGATCTGAAACATGAGGGGTTACTGATTTATGACACCCTGATATCAGACATGAGGGCGTTGTACTGATATATGACCTCGATCTAGGCAATGAGGGGTATGATTTGACCCATATCTGAGCAATGAGGGTTACTGATATGACCCATTCTAACAATGAGTGTTACTGATATTGACCATCTCTAGACAATGAGGGTTACTGATATTGCCCATATCTAGAGCAATGAGGGGTTACTGATATTGACCCCGATCTAGACAATGAGGGTTACGTGATATGGACCCTGCATCTGGCACATGAGGGTTTATATGAGTATTGTACCCTTGAATTAGCAATAGGGATATGTGCCTATATAACACATTGAGGGCGTTACTGATTAAGATCTGATCTGAGACAATGAGGGGTTTATAGATATTGACCCTGATATAGAGCAATGAGGGTTACTGAATTGACCCATAATCTAGGCATGAAGGGTGTTCTGCTAACCTTCAGACTGGGGTTTACTGATATTGACCCTGATCTAGACAATGAGGGTTCTGATAGCCCATCTCTAGACCATACGGGGGTTTACTGCTATTGACCCCCGATCTAGACAAGAGGGGTTTACTTGATATTACCCTCTAGGCAATGAGGGTTTACTGA
>JAACNH010001265.1:23644-87626 GCA_019447015.1 Hymenochirus boettgeri
GGGTTACTGATAATGACCCATATCTAGGCAATGAGGGGTTACTGATAATGACCCATATCTAAACAATGAGGGATTACTGATAATGACCCATATCTAGGCAATGAGGGGTTACTGATACTTACCCCGATCTAGACAATGAGGGGTTACTGATAATGACCCATATCTAGACAATGAGGGTTACTGATATTGACCCCAATCTAGACAATGAGGGGTTACTGATATTGACCCTGATCTAGACAATGAGGGGTTACTGATATTGACCCTGATCTAGACAATGAGAGGTTACTGATAATGACCCTGATCTAGACAATGAGGGGCTACTGATAATGACCCATATCTAGGCAATGAGGGGTTACTGATATTGACCCCAATCTAGGCAATAAGGGGTTACTGATATTGACCCCGATCTAGACAATGAGGGGTTGTTGTGCCCCGGCAATGGAGCCTAAAACGTAGTTACTGTATCAAAATACCCAGTAATTGAAAAATAAAACATTCTTGCGTTGATGAGAACATCATGGAAGTGTCAGCAACGGTTGTGTGTAGAGTTAATGACTGGGGGGAAACCATGAACCGGTGTCGCCAGGTACAAAAGAACAACAGGTCTAGTCCGGCTGACAGGGTTGTGGTACAGATTCGGCAGTGTGTGGACCGAGTGAGTGACTTAGTGAGGGGCGAAGGGAAGTAAAATAGTGTTACGCTGTTAACATTCGGTCAACAGTTGACAAACGCCAATAAAATATCCCAAGCGTTGCACTAATTAGTGTATCAGCGTAGAGCCAGTAAGTCGGGGGGGGGGTGGGGGATTGGATAAGGCGGGTCGCTTGGAGTGTGTGTAGATGAAACTTTCATCCGCTCTTGTTAAGTGGGTAGTAAGGTAAACGGGGGAGGCCCAATTGACACCCGTGAACCATAGAAGTAAAAGACGCAGGAGGGAGCGATGCCCTTGTGCGATGACGAGATTCCTACGGGACGATTAAAAAATACAGTTTAGGGGGAGGAAAAGAGGGTAGCGGAACCGGGGGGGGGGGGATTCTCAGCGGTGATCAAACGCGGCTTAACGCGTTAGTGGGCAACCGAAGCGACTAAACTACTTATGATCAATAGAAACGAGGAATAACTGATGGGTTTGCGGATCAACATGTTAAGTATTGGGAGATGCAGGAACGGCTCGGAGTCGATCCAGCTATGTGGTGTATATATACAAGACGGTGGAGGAAAAACAACAAGAATGAAACCCTGCGGCCATAACAGCAAAAAAGAGAGCGTTACACAAATGTGAAAAAAGACGGACGTAGTGCGGGCGATAGGCGGTGTTCGGGAATTAACCGGAATTGAGCCATCGGGAAAAAGAAAAGGGAAAAAAGGGAAAACGTTCATCGAAAGATGGACAGACCCTTTCCCAACTCTACTTTATGTATCAATACCAGTAACTTGTAACATTCCTTGTTGTAGAAAACTCATCCAGCTTTTTATTAACTGACCAATGAACCTGCCATAACAACGTCCACTGGAAACAGTTCCATAGCTTTACCGTTCTCACAGTGACAAACCCTTTCCCAACTCTACTTTATGTATCAATACCAGTAACTTGTAACATTCCTGTTTGTAGAAACTCATCCAGCTTTTTATTAAACTGACCAATGAACCTGCCATACAACGTCCACTGGAAGACAGTTCCATAGCTTTACCGTTCTCACAGTGACAAACCCTTTCCCAATCTACTTTATGTATCAATACCAGTAATTGTACACTTCCTTGTTTGTAAAACTCATCCAGCTTTTTATTAAACTGACCAATGAACCTCCATAACAACGTCCACGGAAGACAGTTCCATAGCTTATTACCGTTCTCACAGTGAAAAACCCTTTCCCAACTGAACCCTAAACTTTTTTCTTCAAGTCTTAAGGGATTTCCTCGTGTCCTCAGACATGTTCTATGTGAACAATGCCCCAGATAGTTTATTGTATGGCCCGTTAATGTATTTATACACAGTAATCATATCCCCACGCAAGCGCCTTTTCTCAGCGTACATAATTGTAACGTTTTCCAGTCTCTCTTCATATTCAAGCTCCCCCCCATCCCCTTATTAATTTAGTTGCCCTTCTCTGAACATTTCAAAGATGTCCTTTTTGTACACAGGATTCCAAAATTGCACCGCATATTCCAAATGAGGCCTTACCAATGCTTTGTAAAGAGGGAGAATGACATTTTCCTCCCTTGAATCCATACCTCTCTTTATACAAGACAATACCATGCTGGCTCTGGCTGCTTGCTACATTTAAAGGGCATGTCCACCCCCAAAACTAAATGTATCATAGTATAGGGCTATGGTGCTCACCCCCACCCACCAAGTTGGATTTGTTAATAATGGTTTACTAATATGGTCTCTGTTTTAGACAATTAAAGCCTAATGATATAGACTGCACACTGGGCACAGATCGATCGGTAATACCCAATCCGGCGCATCCCACCTTCCCAAAATCCCACAATGCAGTTGATCCCTTAGATAACTCAGATGAAAGATGGACACCTTGCACTTAGTGCAGGTAACACAAAATCAGTATTAATCCCATGTTAACCGATATACACAGATAGAAAACACTTACCTGATCCGATCACCTCCTCAATCTTCACATATGTCACTTCAACCTCACGAGCAAATTCCCTCACAGCCTCAGCAGGGTCCTCATAGGTGGAAGGATCAATATAATATCTCACACCTAAACCTGGAAACAAAGATAAATAAATGGAAAGATCTCCCAATAAGAAGGAAAAGATAGAACTGAAAGGCCCTCCCACTGTGACTGTTATTGTGCTAAACATGTGTCCTGCACAAGAAACATCACTGGACATTTGTCCCTTCCATGAAGTCAATCTTACTGGCTATTACTGGTTCTGCATGGCTTACAGCCCATTCCCTTCACATACTGGTTACATAGGACAGCAACCAACTGGCTGGTGCATTTCTTTCTGCCATTACATCTAAAATAACCCTCCAATGTTGTGTAAGATAAAAGGTCATTTCAATTACAAAAATGAAGTCAGGTTAAAGGGTCACAATACTCACTTAAACAACTATACATTTTCTGAAACTATGATTTGAGAGAAGGAAAAGGGTACTCACTTTGTCATTAAATTATTAATGTTTAGTGAGTGCTCCTTATTTCACCCACCCTCCCTTACTGACTGCCTCCTTGTAGTGTCTGCGACACTTATAAGTTCTGCACAGCCTCACCATGGACCCTGCTCTGATTACACATCTCCCCTCCCTCCCTTACTCACTGCCTCCTTGTAGTGTCTGCGACACTTATAAGTTCTGCACAGCCTCACCATGGACCCTGCTCTGATTACACATCTCCCCACCCTCCCTTACTCACTGCCTCCTTGTAGTGTCTGCGACACTTATAAGTTCTGCACAGCCTCACCATGGACCCTGCTCTGCTTACACATCTCCCCCTCCCTCCCTTACTCACTGCCTCCTTGTAGTGTCTGCGACACTTATAAGTTCTGCACAGCCTCACTATGGACACTGCTCTGATTACACATCTCCCCCTCCCTCCCCCTTGACTTTTTTCTCTGCTGATTCTCAGGCAGCTAAAGATCCTAGTAAGAGGTCAGGGATGGGGAACATATTATAACGTCTGTTTCTGGAGTTACAGGTCTTTCCCTGTAAATGCAGTGAATTGAAATTATGATTTCTCAGGATCTACAGCTCAGATTTTAAATCCGAAAACGTTTTGAAAGTATAAAATAATTAAAGATACAAACAACAGAATTCTAGTGCACACACAATTCTAATTGCATATTGTTACCTCCATAAGGTTCTACTACAACCAGTCTGCCATGTACCCTGGATAAATAAAAGCAATTAGTTCAATAAGTTGGCCAAATTATTTTAAGCCCAATCACCACGTCAAGGTTGGTTTCTTTTTTAATTTGGCAAACTTATTGAACTAATTGCTTTTATTTATCCAGGGTTTAGCAGACTGTTTGTAGCAGGAACCTTATGGAGGTAACAATATACAATTAGAATTGTCTGTGCACTAGAATTCTGTTGTTTATATGTATGATATTTTTTGGTTTCTAGTTGCACTTTAATATGGATGTACAACTGCCCAATTTCCCATATATTGTGTGTTAAAATAATTAAAGAGTAAAGATATCAATTCTTCTTTTAATGGATCTCCAAAGAATGTTTCCATCCCTACCCCTGGAGGTGATATAATGTTGCAGTCTGTCTGTGTAGGGCGTCTCTCGTCTCTTGCTGGAAATACACAAAGAACAATTAATCATTGGAGAGAGAAAAGGACTCACAAGAAGGACAGAAATACCCCCAGCCCCAAGTTGAAATGATTCAGGAGGGAAGTCCTGGTATTTCTTGCAATAAAACGCTTTCCTTTAAAACACTATAGGTGTGAGGGAAACTATCAATATTTTATTTTATTATAAGGAAGAGTAAAGGAACTTTCCTTCTAACCCAGAACTGCCAGGGCTCCCCATACTGGTTCATTTCCTATTGACTTGTAACACAGAAAAACACAGAATAATATGACCCAACATAGAAGGCAAAATAACTATTGAATTTCCATAATGACTATTGTATGTCGAGAATGACCATCGTTTGTCCAGAATGACTATCATATGTCCAGTATGACTATCGTATGTCCAGAATGACTATCATATGTCCAGTATGACTATCGTATGTCCAGAATGACTATCATATGTCCAGTATGACTATTGTATGTCCAAAATGACTATCATATGTCCAGAATGACTATACTTTGTCCAGAATGACTATTGTATGTCCAGAATGGCTATCATTTGTCTACAATGACTATTGTGTGTCTAGAATGACTATTGTATGTACAGAGTGGCTATCATTTGTCCAGAATAACTATTGTTTGTTCAGAATGACTATCATTTGTCCAGAATGTCTATTGTATGTCCAGAATGAATATTGTATGTCTAGAATGACTATTGTATGTACATAGTGGCTAGCATTTGTCCAGAATAACTACTGTATGTCCAGAATAGCTATCATTTGTCTAGAATGACTATTGTATGTTTAGAATGACTATTGTATGTACAGAGTGGCTAGCATTTGTCCAGAATGACTACTGTATGTCCAAAATGACTATTGTGTGTCCAGAATGCCTTTCATATATCCAAAATGACTTTTTAAATGTCCAGAATGTCTATCATATGTCCAGAATGACTATCATATGTCTAGAATGACTATTGTATGTCTAGAATGACTATTGTATGTCCAGAATGACTATTGTATATCTAGAATGACTACCATATGTCCAGAATGACTATTGTATGTCTAGAATGACTATCATATGTCCAGAATGACTATCGTATGTCTAGAATGACTATCGTATGTCCAGAATGGCTATCATATGTCTAGAATGACTATCATATGTCCAGAATGACTATCGTATGTCCAGAACGACTATCATATGTCTAGAATGACTATCGTATGTCTAGCATGACTATCGTATGTCTAGAATGACTATCATATGTCTAGCATGACTATCATATGTCTAGAATGACTATCGTATGTCCAGAATGTCTATCATATATCCAGAATGTCTATCATATGTCCAGAATGACTATCATATGTCTAGGATGACTATTGTATGTCCAGAATGACTATCATATGTCCAGAATGACTATCCTATATCTAGAATGACTATCATATGTCCAGAATTATCATCATATATCTAGAATGAACATCATATGTCCAGAATAATCATCATATGTCTAGAATGAACATTGTATGTTCAGAATAACTATCGTATGTCCAGAATGACTATCGTATGCCTAGAATGACTATTGTATATCCAGAATGACTATCATATGTCTAGAATGACTATCATTTGTCCAGAATGACTATCATATGTCTAGAATGACTATCGTATATGTCTAGAATGACTGTCATATGTCCACAATGACTATCGTATGTCTAGCATGACTATCGTATGTCTAGCATGACTATCGTATGTCCAGAATGACTATCGTATGTCTAGAATGACTATCATATGTCCAGAATGACTATCATATGTCCAGCATGACTATCGTATGTCCAGCATGACTATCGTATGTCCAGAATGACTATCATATGTCTAGAATGACTATCGTGTGTCTAGAATGACTATCGTTTGTCCGCAATGACTATCGTATGTCTAGAACGACTATCGTATGTCCACAATGACTATTGTATGTCTAAAATGACTTTCATATGTCCAGAATGACTATCATGTGTCTAGAATGACTATCGTATGTCCACAATGACTATCGTATGTCTAGAATGACTATCGTGTGTCTAGAATGACTATCGTTTGTCCGCAATGACTATCGTATGTCTAGAATGACTATCGTATGTCCACAATGACTATTGTATGTCTAAAATGACTTTCATATGTCCATAATGACTATCGTGTGTCTAGAATGACTATCGTATGTCCACAATGACTATGGTATGTCTAGAATGACTATCATATGTCTAGAATAACTATCGTATGTCCAGAATGACCATCGTGTGTCTAGAATGACTATCATATGTCTAGAATGACTATCGTATGTCTAGAATGACTATCGTATGTCCAGAATGACTATTGTATGTCTAGCATGACTATCATATGTCTAGAATAACTATCGTATGTCCAGAATGACTATCGTATGTCCACAATGACTATCGTATGTCTAGAATGAATATCACATGTCCACAATGACTATCGTATGTCTAGAATAACTATTGTATGTCTAGAATAACTGTCGTATGTCTAGAATAACTATCGTATGTCTAGAATGACTATCGTATGTTCACAATGACTATCGTATGTCTAGAATGACTATCGTATGTCCACACTGACTATCGTATGTCTAGAATGACTATCCTATGTCCAGAATGTCTATTGTATGTCCAGAGTGACTATTGTTTGTCCACAATGACTATCGTATGTCTAGAATGACTATCGTATGTCCACAATAACTATCGTATGTCTAGAATGACTATCATATGTCCAGAATGACTATTGTATGTCCAGAATGACTATCATATGTCTAGAATGACTATCATATGTCAAGAATGACTATCATATGTCCAGAATGACTATCGTATGTCTAGAATGACTATCGTATGTCTAGAATGACTATCGTATGTCCAGAATGACTATCGTATGCCTAGAATGACTATCGTATGTCCACAATGATTTTGTAGTGTCCAGTAATGACTATCGTATGTCTAGAATGACTATCTATGTCTAGGGAATGACTATCGTTAGTCTAGAATGAACCGTCGTAGTGTCCACAATGACTATCGTAAGTCCAGAATACATCGTATGTCACATGACTAAGCGTATGTCCACAATGACGTTCGTATGTCTAAATGACTATAACGGTACTTCCAGAATGACTATCGTATGGCTAGAATGACTATCTTGTCCACCAATACTATGTATGTCCAGAATGACTATCTATGCTCAGAATGACTATCGTATGTCCTAAATGACTACGTATGTCTAAAGACTCGTATGTCAAATGGACACGATGCCAATGACTATCGAGTCCGAAGGACTAGCGTATAGTCCACAGTATGCATCGCTGTTCCTGTCCCCAAGACTATCGTATTCTAAATGACTATCTATATCACTTGCCCTTTCGGCCTGTCCCACTAATCTGATCCTATATCACCTTAGTACCATTCATCTCGCACATCTTGACCTGGTTGCTTCCTCCACAAGGATATCGTATCCGTCTAGATCTCACCAGCTCCTAGCGGATGTCCACAATGACTAGGTAGGGACAGAAGACGATCGTAGGCAGAATGACGAGCGGGGTCGGAAGCTGAAGCCATAGGGCTATGAAGGACTCGCGTATTCCACAATGAACTATCGTATGTCCAAATCCTATCGTATGTCCCAATACTATCGTATGTCCACAAATGAGCGATTCGTGTCGAATGAACTATCATTGTCCACCAAGGAGATCATATGCCAGATGGACCATCAGTGTCCACAATGACATCATAGTGTTCGTAGAATGACATCGGTATGTCCCACAGGACTAACGTATGCTCTAAATGACGAAGTGTATGCCAATGACATCGTATGCCTGAAGTGATCGTAAGTCCTTACTATGGGAGATCTGGTGGCAATTAGAACATGGACCCCTGTTTGTGGAATTCAGGACAATGAAAGGATGAAAACATAATGTCTGTAACCTTTTGAAAAGCAGAATTAGGAAAAGAACAACGGAGAGACCGATAAAAGCCAATGCACCGAGGCACGAACCCACAATGAGAGGCAACTTCTCCTGTCTGCGCTCTGCCTGCTCGCCGCCTGTTAGGGGAAATGTTTGTAGATTTCACCCACAGGGAAGAAAAGGAACTGGGCAATACACATTGATGTGGTGACCATCATTCTAACCCGGAGTAACTTACCTCCAAGTAGTGTCTGGAAGTACATGTTACCACTGAAGACCCCATAGCCACGTTCGGTCCTCGCTCTGACCTGGAAGGAATAAATGGCTCCTGTTTTGACCTCCAATGGTTACAGTGTTGGTTCACTGACCAGAGACAGAGACTCCCCTTCATCTCCCTGGGAAATACAGAACATTGTACATTACACATCCCCTCATAGAGAACTGTAGGTTCATTTGGCTCAATCTACCTCCATTGTGAAGTTATAATATTTAGTAATTTCTCCCTGATTTTCTGCCCTCTAACCCCCCTCCTATCTGGCCAATTGGAGAGCAGGAAAGTTGTGACTTAGCAATAGGCCAAATGAGCAGTGAAGTTAAATGCAAATTAGTTCAGGACTTTTTAAAAAAACAAAACAAAGATGTTCCCAGTAAAGTTGCCCTTTGACCTGACCTGATGTTCCTCCCCTGAACCGTCCGCTAAACCCCCTGCTAAACTGTCCACTAAACCCTTCACTATATTGTCTGCTAAACCACCCAGTAAAAAGTTCACTAAAACGCCCCTAAACCATTCACTAAACTTTCATAAACCTTTAAATCAATCGTTCAACAAACCATTCAATAAAGTGTTCACTTTACCATTCAATAAACTGTCCACCAAACCACTGTAAACCATTCAATAAACTGTCCACCAAACTACAGAGTAAACCAATCAATAAACGTCCACCAAACTACCGAGTAAACCATTCAATAAACTATTCCCCCAAACTACCGAGTAAACCATTCAATAAACTGTCCACCAAACCACTGAGTAAACCATTCAATAAACTATTCACCAAACCACCGAGTAAACCATTCAATAAACTGTCCACCAAACCACCGAGTAACCATTCAATAACTGTCCACCAAACTACCAAGTAAACCATTCAATAAACTGTCCACCAACCACCGAGTAAACCATTCAATAAACTATTCACCAACTACAGAGTAAACCATTCAATAACTATTCACCAAACTACCGAGTAAACCATTCAATAACTGTCCACCAAACCACCGAGTAAACCATTCAATAAACTGTCCACCAAACCACCGAGTAAACCATTCAATAAACTGTCCACCAAACTACCGAGTAAACCATTCAATAAACTGTCCACCAAACCACCGAGTAAACCATTCAATAAACTATTCACCAAACTACAGAGTAAACCATTCAATAAACTATTCACCAAACTACCGAGTAAACCATTCAATAAACTGTCCACCAAACCACCGAGTAAACCATTCAATAAACTATTCACCAAACTACAGAGTAAACCATCAATAAACTATTCACCAAACTACCGAGTAAACCATTCAATAACTGTCCACCAAACTACCAAGTAAACATTTAATAAACTATTTACCAAACTACCGAGTAAACCATTCAATAAACTGTCCACCAAACTACCGAGTAAACCATTCAATAAACTGTCCACCAAACCACCGAGTAAAACCATTCAATAAACTTTCACCAAACTACAGAGTAAACCATTCATAAACTGTCCACCAAACCAGAGTAAACCATTCAATAACTGTCCACCAAACCACAGAGTAAACCATTCAATAAACTGTCCACCAAACCACAGAGTAAACCTTCAATAAACTATTCACCAAACTACCGAGTAAACCATTCAATAACATTCACCAAACTACAGAGTAAACCATTCAATAAACTGTCCACCAAACCACAGAGTAAATCATTCAATAAACTGTCCACCAAACCACAGAGTAAACCATTCAATAAACTGTCCACCAAACCACAGAGTAAACCATTTAATAAACTATTCACCAAACTACTGTGTAAACCATTCAATAAACTATTCACCAAACTACCGAGTAAACCATTCAATAAACTGTCCACCAAACTACCGAGTAAACCATTCAATAAACTATTCCACCAAACTACCGAGTAAACCATTCAATAAACTATTCACCAAACTACAGAGTAAATCATTCAATAAACTATTCACCAAACGACCGAGTAAACCATTCAATAAACTATTCACCAAACTACCGAGTAAACCATTCAATAAACTATTCGCCAAACGACCGAGTAAACCATTCAATAAACTATTCACCAAACCACAGAGTAAACCATTCAATAAACTATTCACCAACCCACGAGTAACCATTCAATAAACTATTCACCAAACTACCGAGTAAACACCATTAATAAACTATTCACCAACCATAGTAAACCATTCAATAAACTTTCACCAAACTACCGAGTAAACCATTCAATAAACTATTCACCAAACTACCGAGTAAACCATTCAATAAACTATTCACCAAACTACCGAGTAAACCATTCAATAAACTATTCATCAAACCAGAGTAAACCATTCAATAAACTATTGACCAAACTACAGAGTAAATCATTCAATAAACTATTCACCAAATGACCGAGTAAACCATTCAATAAACTATTCACCAAACCACTGAGTAAACCATTCAATAAACTATTCACCAAACCACAGAGTAAACCATTCAATAAACTATTCACCAAACTACCGAGTAAACCATTCAATAAACTATTCACCAAACTCCGGTAAACCATTCATAAACTATCACCAACTCCCGAGTAAACCATTCAATAAACTATTCCCAAACACAGTAAACCATTCAATAACTATTGACCAAACTACAGAGTAAATCATTCAATAAACTATTCACCAAATGACCGAGTAAACCATTCAAATAAACTATTCACCAAACCACTGAGTAAACCATTCAATAAACTATTCACCAAACTACCGAGTAAACCATTCAATAAACTATTCACCAAACTACAGAGTAAATCATTCAATAAACTATTCACCAAACTACCGAGTAAACCATTCAATAAACTATTCACCTGTTATTCCAATATTCAAAAAGGGTCGTCGTTCATAGCCGGGTAATTACAGGCCTGTAAGTTTAACTTCAGTGGTGGGGAGATCCTGGAAAGTTTATAAGGGAACATGTTCTAGAGTATGTTTCAAGGACTGACATTATAAGTAGTAACCAGCATGGATTTAGGAGGAATAGATCTTGTCAAACTAACTTGCTTGCTTTTTATGAGGAAGTGAGTAGAAATTTAGACTGACATAGCGTAGATGTAGTTTACTTGGATTTTGCAAAGGCTTTTGATAAATTCCCCCATAGCCGACTAATGTATAATGTCTGTTGGTCTGGGAGTCCACATTTGTACATGGATAGAAAATTGGTTAATGATATAGATGCAGAGAGTAGTTGTTAATGGGGCTTCATCATTTATGGACTAAAGTGCTAATTGGGGTGCCACAAGGTTCTGTGTTGGGGCCGCTTCTATTTAATCTATTATTAATGATTTGGAAGTGGGTATTGTCAGCAGGTTTCTGTGTTTGCCGACGACACAAAACTTTGTCGACCATTAAACCTTCAGAGGATGTGCAATCGTTGCAAGGGGATCTAATAGATTGTCACATTGGGCTGCTAAGTGGCAGATAGATTCAATGTTGATAAATGGAGGTGATGCATTTTGGACTTAAAAATCCTTGTGCTACTTTATATAAATGGCTCTGTGTTAAGTGAATCCCTGTTGGAAGGGATCTTGGAGTTTTGGTGGATAACAACTTAAAGGTAGCAAGCAGTGCCAGGCGGCAACAGCCAGAGCCAGCATGGTATTGTCTTGTATAAAGAGAGTATGGTTCAAGGGAGGCAAATGTTATTCTCCCTCTTTACAAAGCATTGGTAAGGCCTCATTTGGAATATGCAGTGCAATTTTGGAATCCTGTGTACAAAAAGGACATCTTTGAAATGGAAAGGGTTCAGAGAAGGGCAACTAATAAATAAGGGATTGGGGGAGCTTAATATGAAGACAGATTGCATAAGTTACATATGTGACGCTGGAGAAAAGGTGCTTGTGTGGGGATATTAGAGTACAATGTTGTTACCATGTTATTTTTATATTAACATGTTGCTACCATTGTTACCATGTTATAATAATACCATGTTGTTATTATAATACCATTTTTACCATGTTATTATATTACCATTTTGTATTAGAGTATTCTGTTGTTACCATGTTCTTATAATATTACCATGTCATTATATTACCATATTGTTATTATATTACCATTTATTATTATATATAATAACAATGTTACAATGTTGTTATTATATTACCATGATTATATTACCATGTTATTATATTACAATATTACCATGTTATTATATTTTAATGTTGTTACCATGTTCTGATCTGATCATATTGTCATTATATTACCATTTTACCATGTTTAGACTACCATGTTGTTACCATGTTATTATATCTCTATGTTGTTATTGTTATATGTAGCTGTTATATTCTATATTGTTACAATGTTATTACATTCATGTTGTCATTATATTACCATTTATACCATGTTTATTAGAGTAACATCTTTTTATTTTGTTATAAATAACCATATTGTTTTTATATTGCCGTTTTGTTGTTATATTACTATATTGTTACCATGTTGTTATTACATTACCATGTTGTTACTATGTTACCATGATGTTACTACTTACCATGTGTTATTACATTACCATGTTGTTCTGTTACCATGTTGTTATTACATTACCATGTTGTTACTATGTTCCCATGTTGTTATTACATTACCATGTTGTTACTAATTGTTACCATGTTGTTATTACATTACCATGTTGTTACTATGGTTACCATGTTGTTACTATGTTACCATGTTGTTATTACATTACCAGGTTGTTACTATGTTACCATGTTGTTGTTACATTGCCATGTTGTTACTATTTGTTACCATGTTGTTATTACATTACCATGTTGTTACTATGTTACCATGTTGTTATTACATTACCATGTTGTTACTATGTTACCATGTTGTTATTGCATTACCATGTTGTTACTATTGTTACCATGTTGTTACTATGTTGTTATTACATTACCATGTTGTTACTATGTTACCATGTTGTTGTTACATTACCATGTTTTTGCTTGTGTTACCATGTTGTTATTACATTACCATGTTGTTACTATGTTACCATGTTGTTATTGCATTACCATGTTGTTACTATTGTTACCATGTTGTTACTATGTTGTTATTACATTACCATGTTGTTACTATGTTACCATGTTGTTATTACATTACCATGTTGTTACTATGTTGCCATGTTGTTGTTACATTACCATGTTGTTACTATGTTACCTAGTGTTGTTGTTACATTACCATGTTGTTACTATGTTACCATGTTGTTATTACATTACCATGTTGTTACTATGTTACCATGTTGTTGTTACATTACCATGTTGTTACTATGTTACCATGTTGGTTGTGTTACCATTACAATGTTGTTGTTCATGTTAACCATACTATGTTTTGTTAATTACTCATTGTTACTATGTTACCATGTTGTTATTAACATTACCATGTTGTTACTATGTGACATTTGTTACATGTACAATGTTGTATTACATTACCCATGTTGTTACTATGTTACAGTGTTGTTATTACATTACCATTGTTACTGTTACCTGTTTATTAAATTACCATGTTGTTACTATGTTACCGTTGTTTTACATTCCATTGTTTTACTATGTTACCGTGTTGTTATTACATTACCATGTTGTTACTATGTTACCATGTTGTTATTTTATTTCTGGTACCTTTTCCCTGTAGTGCAGGTGGTAATCCAGTATCTTCCATTGGGCTGATCAGGCTCTGGCCAGGAAGGGTGATGCTCTGTGTGGACCGTCTGACCTGGTGGATGATGGGAACTGCAGAGGGAACTGAGAGGGGGAGAGAAACCCAAAGGATTTAATAGAACAGATTTGTAACAGGACAATGAGGGAGAAGAGCTGGGCCCAGTGACTGCTGGAGGGGGACGCTCGGCTGGAGCTGTCACTCTGAATTTGGGTCACCTCATTGCTGCCTTTAAAAGACCTCACACAGTTCAAAGAGAGTGAGAATAGTGATGGGAGGAAAGACCTCTATACACAAGAGACCAACCTAGAGAGACAGCAGGAGAAGAGACCTCACACCAAGGAATTAGAGACAGTCAAAGAGACAGACACATAATGAAAAATGTACCTCCCCCAATCCCTTTACTGTATTAGTCCTACCACCCCTGCTGGAAGGCTGTTCCCTGTATCTACCCCTTTGGGTAAAGTAACCCTTCCTTATGTTCCCTTTCATCCTTCCTCCCCAATCCCTTTACTGTATTAGTCCTACCACCCCTGCTGGAAGGCTATTCCCGGTATCTATCCCCTTTGGGTAAAGTAACCATTCCTTATGTTCCCTTTCATCCTTCCTCCTCCAATTCCTTTACTGTATTGGTCCTACCACCCCTGCTGGTAGGCTGTTCCCTGTGTCGATCCCCTTTGGGTAAAGTAACCCTTCCTTATAGTCCCTTTCATCCTTCCTCCCCCAATAGTGATACTGATAACTGATAATGATAGCTGATACTGATAACTGATACTGATAGATGATACTGATAGATGATACTGATAACTGATACTGGCTATAATAGATTCCTGATAGGTGAATACTGAAAGGTAAATAAGTACTGATAGTGATACTGATAGAGATTCATACTGATAGATGAGTCTGAAAAATAGAGTGATCGTGAATGGCTGATCGGAGAGTGAGATAAACTAAGCTGAGATGAATGAGGAGTGCTGATAGCTGGGAACATACCCATTGATAGGCGTAAAGAGGTGGACGCGGGAGTTGCTAATAAAAGTGATACGAGAAATGCATGATAAAGATGAATAATGATCTGAGAGATGATACTGAAAATCTGGTAGAGGTTGATGCTGAACGTGGAATAAGCTAATACGTGAATACTGATAGATGCTACTGATGAGGCTGAGTCGAACGGTGTGCTCTAAGAGGCATTATGATGACTACAAATGATAACGATAAGATGATACGATAGCAAATGGAGTAGCTGGTACTGATAAGATACTGCTACTAGATATATGAGACTGAACTGATAGAATGATACTGATATAGTGCTAGCTACTGAAATAACCTGAAGAGGTAATGGCTTATACTGATAGAGTGTACTGATGCTGATAGATGATAAACTGATAATTATACTGATTAGTGATAACTGAACTGCATACTGATAGCTGATACTGATAGCTGATACTGATAGTGATCTGAAATAGTGATCATGATAATTTACTGATACTGATAGATTATAACGAATACTGATAGATGATACTGAAACTGGATCTGATAGATGATACGAATAACTGATAGTGATAGCATGAGTACGTGAGTAACTGTAGTGATACTGAGGAGAGTGATCTGATAGATTGATAGAACTGATGGTCCTGCTAGATAAATACTGAATAGCTGATAATGAACTGAGAAAAAGATGATACTGAGTACTGGAATAGTGAACGATAAGTGATATGAAGACTGAATACTGATAGATGATACTATACTGATAGATGATACTGATAGCTGGATACTGATACTGATAGATGCTCTGATACTCTGAAGATGATACGGATACGGATAGATGATACTGATGCTGATACTGATAGATGAGACGTAGATGATCTCGATAAGATGATAACTGATAGTGATACTGGACGCTGAACTGAATAGATGATAGCTGATAGTGATACTGAGTAGATGATACTGAATCTAGAGACTGAATAGATGATAACGGATAACTGATAGATATCTGATAAACTGATACTGATAGATATCTGCATACTGATTATGATCTGAACTGGATGAAGTGATACTGATCGATGATACTGATAGATGATCCTGAATAATGATACTTATAGCTGCTACTGAATAGAATAGATACTGAGAGTATACTGAATGATATACTGATAAACTTGATACTGATAAGAGGAATCTGATAGCTGATACTGATACTGATGATGATCACGGATACTGATAGATGATACTGATACTGAACTGATAGCTGATACTGGATATATGATCTGATAGTGATACTGATAGTATACTGATAGATGATACTGATAACTGTACGGATATGATACTGATAGTGAATGATAGATGATCTGATAACTGAACTGATAGTGATACTGAATAGATGATACGATCTGATACTGATGTGATAGTTCTGTAGTGATACTGATACTGATAGATGAACTGATAGCTGTACTGCATAGAAATGAACTGATAGTGGTACGGATAGATGATAACTGTAACTGAGACGGACTAGAGGAACTGATGTAGATACTGATGAGAATGAATATGATACTGATAGATGATACTGATACTATAGATGATTACTGATAGATTCTACTGTAATAGATGAGATACTGATAGATGATACTGATAGCTGATACTGATAAAGTGGATACGGATAGTGATACTTATAAGATTATACTGAGAACTGATACTGATAGCTGCTAACATGATAGGATACTGATAGTGATACTGTGATATATGAGACTGTATAAAGCTGATAGCTTGATGTGATACTGATAGTGTACTGGGATTAGAGATGCTACTGAGGGGCTGATAAGGATGATACTGATACTGATACGATACTGATACTGAATAGATGTACTAGATACTGATAATAGTTACGGATGGATGATACATATAGATTGATCTTATGGATATAGATACTGCTAGAATGATCCTGATAGCTGATAACTGATAGTGATACTGATATCATGATACTGATCTATGATACTGATACTGATAGATGATACTGCTAAGTGATACTGATAGATGGACGCATCACTGATAGATTATACTGATAATGTCCTGATACTGATACTGATACGATGATACTGATGCTGATAGCTGATACTGATAGTGATACTGCTAGAAAACGAGTACTGAAATACTCTACTGATACTGATAGATTATACATGATAGTGATACGATAGATGATCTGATACGATAGATGATACTGATAAGACAGATACTGATACTGATAACTTGATACTGCATACTGATAGTATACTGATACTGATAGATATACTGATAGTGATACTGATAGTTATACTGCTACTGATCTGATAGATATACGGATACTGATACGAATGAGCTGATAACATGATACTGGATAGCGAGACTGATAGTGATACGGATAGTGATACTGATCTGATCCGTGATACTGTAGAGGGATACTGAATAGCTGATAGATGAACTGATGACCTGATACTGATGGCAAATGATACTAAGATAGGAGATTACTGTAGTGTCATACGATACTGATAGTGATAGAGTTATCTGATACTGAAGAGGTGATACTAAATGCTGATAAAGAGGATCCTTGAATACTGATAGAGGATACTGATACTGGAATACGATGATACTAAAGATTCTGATTGCTACTGATAGATGATACTGATACTGATAGATGATACTGATAGTGATACTGAGGTACGGATAATAGATACGGATAATGATGATACTGTAGCGTGTACTGATAGCTCGACTGAGGAACTGATACTGATAGATTATACTGATATGATACGATCGGATAATTGATACTGTCCTGATAGATATATTGTATACTGATAGATTATACTGATAGATGATACTGATAGATGATCTGATAGCTGATCCTGATAGAGATACTGATCTGATAGGGATTGATCCTGAGAACTGATAGCTGATACTGATCGTTGTAACTGGGATAGCTGATACAATTATAGTGATACTGATAACTGATAACATGATAGATATCACTGATACTGATAGAGAATACTGATAGGTGATACTGAATTGTGCTACTGATAGTAGTGATTACTGGATAGATATAACTGATACTGATAGATGACTACTTATGCGGATAGTGATAACGGATAAGAGGAAGACTAGATACTGATATAATGATACTGATGATGATACTGATACTGCATAGATGATACTGATAGATTATAATGCTAGCTGATACTGATAGCTGATACTGACTAACCTGATACGGATAGATGAGTCGCTGAGAGAGGTGATACTGATACTGATAGATGAACTGAACTGATAGATGATAGTGATACTGTATAGATTATACTGATAGGATGATAGCTGTAGTGGAGTACTGATAGTGAGCCTGATACATATGATACTAGATACTGATAGATGATACTGATAGCTGATACTGATAGGTGAGCTTATAGTGAGACTGATAGATGATCTAATAGTATACTGATAGATTATACTGATAGGCTGATAGAATGATACTGATACTAGATAAAGGTGATACTGTGATAGCTGAGTAACTGCTAGTGGATCCTGAAGTGATACTGATAAGATTGACTTGATACTGATACGATATGACTGATAGCTGATACTGATAACTGATACTGATAGATGATTACTGAAGCTGATAGATGATACTGATAGTGATACTGATAGTATGGATACTGATAGAATATACATGATAGAGATACGATAGCTGAATACTGATATTTTATAACGAATAGATGGAATCCTGATGATGATGATCCTTCTACTGAAATAGAATGATACTGATAGTGATCTGATAGATGATACTTGAGTACTGAGTAGTATGATACTGATATATGATACTGAATACTGATACTGATAGATGATACTGATACGATAGATGATACTGAGAGTGTATACTGTAATAGATATGACTGTGATACTGATACTGATACTTGATAACCTGATAGTGATACTGACATAAGTGATACTGATACTGATAGATGATTCCTGATAGCTGATTAACTGATAGTGATATCTGATAGTGATACTGATGATGATACTGATACTGATACTGGAATATATGATACTGATAAGTGTATGATAGAACATTATACTATACCTGATAAGATAGACTTATACTTGATAATGATACTGATAGATTATACTTGATAGAATGCATCGTGATGATAGATACTGCATAGCTATACTGATAGTGATACTGATAAGTAGAGATACTGATGAGATAAGGTAGCTGATAACTTAATGACTAGGGAGATATCTGCATACTGATAGTGATGAACTTTCGTGATCTGTATTATAATGGAGACTTGATAGCTGAGTACGGATAGTGCTACTGATAATTGAATACTTATTCTATGGCCTGATCTGATAGATGTACTGATAGCTGATAATGATACTGATAGACTGATAGAAATATCTGATACTGATAGATGATAAACACTGAATATGATAACACTGATAGGAGTGATAAACGATAGTAATGGGATACTAAGACTGCGATATATACTGATTAGCTGATACTGATAGTGATGCCTGGATAGATGGAACTGATGAAAAGAATTATACTAGGATACATTGATCGGAATGGGATAATGATGATTGTACTGAGTAGTGATAACGATAACGGGGACAAGATGATACTGAATAAGATGATAACTGATGACTGATAAACTGTATGATAATATACTGATACTGATAGCATGATACTGATAGTTATACTTGTATATTATACTGATACTGAGGACGAATACTAAAAAAAAAAGTATAGAGGAGACTGATAGTGATAACTGATCGATGATACTGATACTGATAGATTATGACTGATAGATGAATACTGATACAGTAGGGGAAAAAGAGGGGGGGGAGGAGAAGGGGGGGAGGGGGGGGGGGGGAAAAAGAACTGGGGGGGTGGAAGAGTGGGAACAAAAAATGGAGGAAAGAGCTGGTGAACTGAATCGGGGGGGGGAAGGAGAATAAGAGGGTAGGAAATACCATCAGAATAAGACGTTTGAAAATAAAATGAAATGAAGGAGACGAATGATGGGGATACAACAGGGTCCTGTAAGCACGGTTGAAAAAAGGATGTAAGTAACGGGGAGAGTTAGTGGAGTATCGCTATACTTCACTCATAGAGCTTATCTGGATAAGAATACTGTCGTCGATCTTAAACTCCTGACTGAGTGTATCACTAGATCTTCGTTCCTCCTTCTACTTAAATCGCTCTAGATCTTATACTTCTCCTGGTCTCTCTAGCTGCACTGATAAACTTAATACTATATAGATCAGTGGGATAGAATCGTTCTCGAATCTGATCCGATATATGATGCGCTGATACTGGTGTATCGGAGGAGGGTGAGTACTGATATGTGATTCATACTGATATGATAGCTGCGTACGTGTAATAACTGAATACTGATAGCTGACATACTTGATCTTGTAGACTGATCTGTGTATCAAAGCTGTCTACTGATAGTGATACTGAGTATCTGAATAACTGAGAATAGTGATACTATGTCTAAAGGTATATGATACTGGAGGGTACTGATGATATATCTGATACTGATAGATATACTGGGGCACATGATAGGTGAATACTGTACGTAGATGGATAGGCTTACTAACTGCATAAGAAAAAGATGACAATACCTGTAGATGGGGTAGCACTGTGATACTGATACGAATGATACTGGGTGAGATGAGAATGATAGCTGTATCGCTGATACTGATATAACTTGTACTGACTAACTTAAATACGATGAGTGATAGCTGGAATAGATGATACGGGATACTGATAGCATGATACTGATACTGATAATATGAGTAGTGGATGGACTGATGAAAGCATGAATCACTGTGATAGATGACTGCGGGGACTACTACTAGTGATACTGATTATGATACTGATAGAGTGGCTACGTGATACTGATAGAAAAATGATACTGATGAAGCTGATATCTGATACTGATGCGTAGATATAACTGATAAGGCTGAATACTGATCGTGAATACTAGGGATAACTGATACTGATCGGTAAGCTTATACTTGCATACTGTGTGATAGATGATGCACCTGATAGGTGATACTGATAGTGATCCTGATAGTTACTAGCTGATCGGATATTGTACTACGGAAAGATAGAATGATAGCGTAGATGCTTATCTGATAGGTTATCCTGATAGGTGGCATGAGCTGAGAGATTATACTAATAGTTGATACCTGTAGATGATAACGACATCTGTGTGATAGTATGATGAACTGATACTAATGTCTCGTAGTTATACATGGTCTGGATATGAAAAGGGTGAGTACCTTATAGCTTAATAGGGCTGTGGGGACGCTGTCATAGATATCTGAATAAGATGTACTGAGCTACTGATGAATGATACTGGATACATATAAGCTGCATACTGATATCTGATACTGATATGTTAGTACTGCATAGATTAATACACTGATACTGAATCATAATGATAAACTGATACTGATACTGATAGTGATCCTGATAGCTGATACTGATACTGAGACTGAGAGATGATGCTGATAACTGATAGCTGATACGATGAGATGATAAACTGTGATGGAGAATTGATACTAAATTCTGATATGAATACTGAAGAGAGATTAATGACTGGGTATTGGGGAGCTGATAGATGCTACTGCTACGGTGATAGATGATACTGTGAGTGGCCGGGCTGATATACTTATAGACTGGAGAGATTGATACTGATACGGGATAGTGACATGCTGCATGCTGATAATTGGATAGCTGGGAGTTGGGTCATACTAAATAAGAAAAGCTAGATACTGATAGTGATACTGATAGATTATAATACAAATAGTGATACTGATTAATGATACCTGATAAGCTGATAGATGATAACAACTGATAACTGATAGATGATACTGATATTGATACTAAAAAGTATCAGCTGATCACGTGCGACTAGATAGAGTGATACTAGAGTGAGGATGAACTGATAGTACTGATAGGAGTGTATGACTTGCTACAATGATAGCTAAGATAACTGATGCGTGATAACTTAGTTGATTGATACTGAATATGATACTGCTACTGGATAGATGATAGCTTGAAATCCCTGATACTGATAGTGATACTGATAGCTTGATACTGCTACTGATAACTGTAGATGATCTGGACTGATAGCGTGGAATACTGATAGTGATACTGAGAGATGATACTAGCTGAATAGTGATACTGATAGATGATACTTATCCTGATAGATTAATAAACTGATGACGATCATCTTATAACTGATGCTGATAGATGCATACTAGATAGATTATACTATATAGATTAATAACTTATGGGGTGGGATACTTATAGATGGATGAGGACTATATGATGATACTTATAACTGATACTGATAGCTGATACTGATAGTGATACTGATAGTGGATACTGATGATAGACATACGATATCATGGATATCTGATAACTGATGCGAATGATACTGATACTGATAGATGGACATAAACTGATAAAGGATAACTCTGACTGAGAATACTGATACGATGAGACTGATAACTGTAGTCGATGATGGGAACACTGAGTAAATGGATGATGATAACTTGATACTGATAGATGAAACTGATACTGGATAAGATTATACTGATGATGATGAATACTGATAGATGTACTGATAGCTGATACATTATAGAGGTTCAATCATGATAAGATAATACTGGAATACGTGATGGACGTCTGAGATAATAGTACAATGAGTAGCATGAGTACTGATGTTATACAAATGGATAGATAGATAACTGATAACTTATCCTTATAGATGATAAAAAGCGATACTGTATGATAACACTTATACTGATGACTTCTAAGATGATACTGATGTTCACGGGTGATGAGATGATGCTGATACTTAATAGAAATGATACTGATAGATGATGGAGGCTGAAGTATAAATGATACTGATAGCCTGAATACTGAGGTAGGATTACTGTGAATAGTATACTGATAGAGATCTGAAAACACTGATACTGGGGAAAATCGATGACTAACTGCATAAGCTTGAGTCTGAATACTGATAGATGAATACTGATAAACTGATAGATTAACATACTGAATACTGATACTGATAAGATGAGCACTGTATAGATATCATAGATAAGTGTACTGAGAGTGATACTGATTAGAAATGAACATATCTGAAAGACGTGAGTACATGATAGTGATACGTGATCGTGATGACTGAGGAGAACTGATGCCATATGTAACATGCGAACCCTGCTGATCTTGATGGGACTGAATAAGATTTGATACTGTACTGATACTGAATTTGACATACCTGATAAGTGGGAGTACGGCATCTATGAGAGGTGATACTGGATACGGAACTGATAGTGATACGTGATCGTGAAATACTGATAGATGATACTGAATAACATTTATACTGTGAGTAGAGTATACTGATAGTGGGATCACTATCTAGAATAACATCCTAGATAAACTGAGAATAAAAATATGATACTGCTCACGTGATAGTATGAACAGTACATGATAATGATACTTCGTGTATGAATACTGTGATAACTGCATTGATGGACGGATAGTGAGAGCTGATAAGTGATGCCTGATATAGATACTGTATAGACTGATAACTGGATAGCTAGAATAAACTGCTAGATGGATACTTGATATGGATGAACTGATAGATGATACTGATAGCTGATTACTTCTAGTGATGCTGCATAGAAATGGTATAAGGCTGATTCTGAGGGACATGCATGAGGAAAAAAAAACTTAAATTGGGCTGGATGTGCCTGTAGCTGTACGGGGATACTGGATAACTGGCAAATATTGATACTGAATCGCTTATAGATGATGACTGTGCTCGATGATACTATAAACTGTGTAAGATTATACTGATAGAATGGGGATCTGATCGATGACATCCTGCTCAATGATAGATTATACGGCTAGAATGATACTGCTAAATACGGATAACTGATAGATGATACTGATAAGATATGGATGAGACTGATAGTATGGACGGATAGATTGTACTTATACTGATACTGATACGTGATATATGATACGGAGTAATAAATGATAGCTTAAATAGTGATCCGGATAGAAGTGAATACTGATACTGTGTATGGAATACTGGGATCAGAAGGATGACTGTGAGACTGATAAGCTGATACTGGATAAGATAGGATTATACTGATGACTTATAGATGATACTGATAGTGATCTGAATAGATGATACTGGTATACTGCTAACATAGATCATACAATGATACATGATACGATTAGATTCATAACTGACATAAACTTATGACGATGCTGGAATAACGGTGCTATGAATCCTGATAGTGATAAGATACTGATACTACTGATAGTGATAGGGCTGATAGATGATAGGACGTATACTTGATAGAAGAATTACATACGGAAAATACTAACGTGATAACTGAAGCTTACATAAACTGAATATGGGTGTACTGTATAGTGATGGACGAACTGATAGTGATTCACGATATCTATATACGTTATGACATTCTACTAATGACTTGGCATAGATGATGACTGATACTGATAGATGATCTGGATAAGACTGTATAGATTATCTGGATACTGCCTTATATTGATACTGAATGAATACATTATACTGAGACTGATGGGGGAAAATATGATGGACTGCTATCTGCAATACGTAGTGGGGACTGATAAGATGTCCTGAAGTATATGATCCTGGAATAAGCTTATCCTGTGATATAAAACTGATGACGTTATCCCTGATACGTGATCGATGAGGACTGATGAAACTGATATAATAGACTGATACGGATAGATTCAATAGATGATACTGATGTGATGACTGAATGTATGATACTGATAGATGTGATCTTATGAGGTGGTGATACTGATACCTAGATAGATGAATACGGATAACTGATAGCTGATACTGCTAGTGATAGCTACTGAGAGACGATATGATAGTAGATACTGATAACTGATACTGGAACTGAATAGATGATACTGATAGATGAGGACTGATCCTGGGGATAGGGATGAGTAACTGATGAGGTGAATACTGAATTTGAATAGCTGCTATTGGGGTAAAAAATAGACTGCTAAATATACTGATACTGATAGCATGATACTGATAGGTTATACTGGATCGGTGATACTGATATGATATTCCTAATCGGTTGAGTACGTGGGATAGATGATACTGAGCTGATAGATGATACTGAAGAGTGATACTGATAGCTGATACTGTATGCCTGATAGATGATAACTGATTACTGATAGATGTATACTGATACTGAGGTAGCTGATATACTGTAATAGCTTATACGATAATCTTATCTGAATAGGTGATGGACTAGATAGAGTGTGGATACTGATAGCCTGATAGATATTATAGCTATAGCTGATAGACTGATAGTTAATACTGATTAGCTGATACTGATACTGATACTGATTAAGGTTAAAAATACGTACTGTGATGAGTGATACGAATAGATGATACTAGAATGCTTATAGGTTGATACTGTCTGATTGATGGACTGATACTGAAGATATACTGCTGCTGATGGGTGATTATACTGATGCTTATAGTATTATCCGTTAATCGATGCATACTGATAGATGCTCAAACAGATGGATGATACTGATAGATGATACGGATAATGATACTGTAGGATGATACGGTGGATAGACGCTACTGTAGCTGAGTAACTGATGGAAGTGATAACTGATGGGTGATACTGTGATGAGATTATACGTATAGATAAAATACTGATAGATGATACTAAGATAAGATGACATAACTAATATAGATGATACTGCATGCTTATAGTGATACTGGATAATGATAAACTGATAGATGATACTGATAGATGAATACTGATACTGATAACTGATAGTGATAGCGAGTGACTGGATAACTTGATTACTGATACATTAGCCAATACTGGATAAACTGATACTATAGATTAACTGGAGTAGATGGCATACTGATACTGACAGTAGATAGAACTGATTAACTAAAATCAAATAAAATGAGTTGGATGAAGGAGTTGATGGACTAGAAGGGTGATGAACTGATAGTGAGACTTGAGGTTAGATTATCCTGATAGATGAGGCCGGATAATGATACTGATAGATATATACTGATGCTGATCGTGGGGATACTGATAGATTGCGTAAAAAAAACTGCATGGCTCTTTGTAAATAGTGGAAACTGTATAGGATTGATACTGATAGATGATACTGATAACTGATAGCATGATGAAACTGAATAGTTCTACTGAATAGATATACTTATAGTGATAAACATGATAGATGATCCTGATAGCTATACTGAATAAGTTATCACTGATAGATGATAGCTGTATGACTGTGTATCACGATCGATGACTACTGATGGAATGTGGATACGTTGATAGGGTGATACTGATGCTTAGTACTGATAGCTGTGAATACTGATACTGATACGGTGATATATTATGACTGTATAATGATACTTGATACTGAATAGATGATACTGATACTGTAGGTAAAGATGATACTGAGACGATGCATACTGATATATGATACTGACAAGTGATACTGGATAGATATGGACTGAGTGCTGATAATTATACTGTGAACGCTGGATAGATGATACTGATAGATGATACTGAGTGATATAACTGATAGATGATACTGATAGATGATCACTGATAGTGATAGGCGGATATGATACTGATAGTTGATACGGTATAGATGATACTGATCTGGAAAGTATCATGTAACTAGTCTGATAACTGATTGAGAGTGGATACTGATCAGGATACTTATAGAATTAATACTGAGGGATAGCTACTGAATTACGATAGATGCATAGCTAAAATACTGATAGATGAACTGATCGAGTGATACTGTAGTAGAGTGGATACATGATAGTGATACTGGATGAGAGTGAAGAGGGACTGTGATCGCTGATACTGCTAGATGATACTGATAGAATGATAACTGAATAGGATGATACGCATAGAATGATACTGAATGGACTGATAGAGGGAGTGACTCACTGATAGTATGATACTGATAAGCTGATAGATGATACTGATAAAGATAGGGAACTGGGAGAGCCCGGATCTGCTTATAGTGATATCTGATAGAGGATACTGAGACTGATAATGATACTGCTAACTGTCTACTGATAGCTGATACTTGATAGGTGATACTGATAGTGCCAAGACCTGTGAAAAGATATACTGATAGTGATACTGATAGCGGGGGTAGATACTGGATACTGTGAGAGATGATACTGAGTACTGTAGCTGTAGCTATAGTGATACTGAATACGCTGAGTAGCTGATAGTGTTGATGGCGCAATGCTGATCGTGTGAAATACCTGAGTGGAGGATGGATACTGGAAATACTGATGAAGGACAATTTATACTGGATAGATGCATACTGATAGATGATGACTTATCTCACTTATAGATGATAAAAACTGATAGTGATACTGATAAGATACTGATAAGATGGATCGATACTGAAATGATGATACGTGTGGCTGAATAGTGATACTGATAAGATAACTGGATACTGGAAATTATGATGATACTTACTAATGGGAAAATGCTGAGTAGATGAATACTGATAGATGATAGCTGGATAGAATGATAACATGATAGAACGCCTGATAGATTATACGTGATAGATGAGTACTGCTAGTGATAGTGTATACTGTGATAGGTATGAGGAACAATGATAATGATACTGAAATAGAGATGCGGATACTGATAAACTGGATAGATGATCTTGAACATATGCTTGATCCTGATAGATGATAGCTGATACTGTAGAGAGGATACTAGATAGATGATACTGATATGGTTATGCAGATAGTGTGCAATGATAGCTGATACTGGTGAATGAAAAATGATACTGATAGATGTACTGATACTGATAGATGAATACTGAACTATAGCTGATACTGATACTGTACGGATAGTGATACGGTAGGATGATCAACTGATAGGCTGAGGTATAATGATCTGATAGCTGATACTTGATAGTGCATACTGATGCTGAATACTGATACTGAACATAGAGTGAGGGTACTGATACTGGGACTAGAGATACTGATAAGTGATACTGTGATAGATTGATAACCTGATAACGTGATAATGATACTGATAATGAATGACTGATTAGCTGATACGGAGGTGTGATACTGGGGCTAGTGTATCTGATGGGACTGTAGTGTGATACGGTGGCTGGGGCTGAGGGTATCTGATACTGATAGGAGTCTGCTGTGAGTAGCTGAACTGATAGGTGATACTAATTCTGATATGAACTACTGTGAGGTGATGATACGGGGATGGACGTGATAGTGAATACATGAGTCGACTTGAGTCTAAAAGATAGCTGGACATGCTATTCTGAGGTGAGTGCTACTGATAGAATGACGGTGCAATAGATAGATGATACTGATAGACTGATGACTGTGAGCTGCTACTGAAATAGTGCGATACTGTGTAGTCAGATGGGGGGGGGGGAAAAAGGGGGGGGGATACTGACATAAAGCTGAATACTGAATGTGCTACGGTGTGATGAGAATGAACAATCACTGACTATCTATACTGATAGTGATACTGGAATAGATTATCTGTCTGCTGGCTAATGATATTTGATCACGGTGATAGTGATACTGTATAAGAGGATACTGATAGATGATCACCGGATAGATGATCCTGATAACATGATTAGATGATACTGATACCTTATCAATAATGATAAACTGACTATAGTGACGGGTACTGATAAATGATACATAGATTACGAAAATATAAACTGCTGACAGCTGATACTGATAGTGATAACTGATATTGAACTGAATATATGATCGGGCTGAGTAGAAAAACGTGATAATGATACTGTTACGGATATAACTGCATGAGCTGATACGTATAAGTGGATACTTATAAAGTGATACTGATACTGATTGTGATACTGCATAAGGATAACTGACGGTGAGTGATCACTTGATAGTGAAGGTACTTGGATAGATTATAACTAGGATAGTGATACGATAGATGGATACTGTGGATAACTGATAGATGATTGCTGCAATACTGCTACTGATAGATGAACGATAGAAAAAACAATGAGAATTGATCCTGTATTTGACGCTACCAAGATACGTGGGTTAGTACTGATAGTGATCTATATGTGAATGCTGCTATCTGATACGATATGATCTGCATACTGATAGATGATACTGATAACTAATGATAGCGGGAATACTGATACTGATTGACTGGATAAAGATGATACTGAATACTGATAGATGATAACTAGATGGATGTATAACTGATGAGCATGATACTGCAGTACTTCGTAAGGAGGGGTGATACGGTTGATAAAACTTATCACTGAGGGAGAGCTGGTACTGATAATTGTATACTGAATGAGTGATCCTGATACTGGATAGTGATACTGATAACTGATAGTCTTGATACTGATAGTGAGTACGATAGGGATACTAATTCTGATGTTATAAAAAGAAAAAAAACAAGGGGAAGGGGGGGGGGGAAAGGGGGGAGAAGCTAAGGGAGCAAGGAGAATGAACGTAGTGATGGTGGGAGCGAGTGGATAAACAATTAAAAGTCAAACCCAGTCGTTAAATTGGTTGTCGATCTATGGTTCAAATCTATACGGAATAACCGGTGTGGATTAATACCTAGGATACTCTTCCTCTACATCTGTGAATCGAAGTAACCAATGCGTTCATGCACTAATTCATCACACTTTCCCTCTTCTTCTACTCTTCGGTGCTCTTTCTACTAGTAGGTGATGACTAATGCTGATAGGTGATACTGGATAGTGAAATACGGAATAGATAATACCGGATACAGATGGAAAAATACTGATATGGTCGATACTGATAATTGGATACTGGCTAGATTGAATACTATCGCTGATAGCTGATAGAATTGGTGGACTGATACGAGTGAATAAAACTAGAATAAGCTATGAGCTGATAGGTGGATACTGATAGATGCTACTGATAGCTGATAACTGATCGGTGTAACTGGAAGTGTGTTAATAACTGATAGTTAATGAGAAAACTGATATATGATACTGAGATAGGTGAAAGGAAAAAATAAACGTGATGTCCAGAGGGTATACTGTATACGATAGAATTGGATACAATGATACTGATGCTTGATACATTGATATATGATACTGATACTGATAATATACTGAATAGCTGATACTGTAGTTGTACTGATAGTGATAAACTGATAGATGATACGAGTACGAGTGGAGATGATACTGGGGAGTCGAGCTGTGATACTGATGATCTATATGATAGTGTATACTTATATGGGATTACTGAGTGACGGTGGGATAGTGAACTGAATAGTGATCCTGATAGTGGTATACGTGATATGGTAACTGATAATCTGATACTGATAGGATGCTGGATGAGTATTATACTGGATAATTACTGATGAGATGAGAAATAACGATAACTGATACTGCATAAAACATAGATGATAACTGATCGCTAGAGATTGATGACTGATTACTGTACAACGTGCTGCACCGGAAAGATGGAAAACCTGATACGATGGGGAGACTGATGTTGATACTTAGAGTGTTACTGTATAGCTGATGGACTTCTATAATGAGACTGATGCTAGCAGTAAGCTGATCAGATACTGATAGATGATACTGAATAGGGCCTGATACTGATAGCTGAGACGGATATATAGTACTTAAATACTGAGACTGTATAGACGTATACTGATACCGATACCTGCGTACTGATAGTTGCTCCTGATATAGTGTAATATCTGATACTGATAGTATAGCTGATAAGATGATAAACCTGAAGATGATCCTGATACTGATAGATGATACGGAATACTGAAGAGGAGACTGATAAACATGATACTTGTGATAGATTATCCTGATACTGGAATTGATACTGATTACTTGATTAACCGATACCGTTATACTGAAATAGTTATACTGATAGTGATACTGTATCGAGTGGACTGTCTATATAGATGATACATGATGACGATAGACTGATCAAAATGATACTGAGTACTGATCAGCTTGTACTGTCATAATAACGATTCGTGATCAACTGTATAATGTGATACCGTGATTACTGAGTACCGATACCTGATACGTGATAGGGATACTAGATAGTTGATACGATGATGATAGTTATAGCTGGATGTAAAGATGATACTGATGCTGAGAGATGATAGCTGATGGCTTAATAGATGATAGTGATACAAAAGTAATGGATGATTGACACTGATAACTGGGGGCTACTGTGAAGAATTAGTCCATGACTACTGGAGGCAATTGATACTGATGGTACGTGATAGGCCGATACCTTATACTGATATGATAACTATGATAGTGATACTGATAGATGATATGCTGCGTGACATCGTATGATACTGAATGCTGATAGATGATTACTGCAGCTGGTACTGAATAGATGATACTGATATACGCGATACTGATCTAGATCGTGATACTAGTATAACCTGTATACTGATAGTGATACTGAATAGGTTGAATAAACTGATCATAAATTATAATGATGCTTGATAGGATGATCTGGATGACTGATACTGATTAGCTGACTCTGAGTAGTAAAATCTGAATCCTGAATACTGGAATAGATGATAGACCGATACCTGTATACCGATAGTGAAACTGAATAGCTGGTCAAATGAATAGATTTGACGCCCTAGGGCGCAGCAGTCATCTTGTGAATCTTCTACGGAGGTGGGTGGGTACTTTGTCATGGTTCTAAAAATGTGTGTAATTGTTTCAGTGGAAGTGTTGTTGTCCTTTCGAAATAGATAAGCTGATTCCATAAAATCTACTTCGGAATTAATTAGAATCATGTGTTGTTCTAATTCTCTGAATAGTTCCCGGAGATGGTTCACAGACCTAGTATTTATAAAGGGGACCGGGCATTTCTTTTGCTGACTTTTGTAAAATGGACACTAAAGTGATATACCTTTGTTTTTGATTGAAAAGGAAAAACCCTTTGAGGGGTGGTGTTTTAAGTGGCTGCAATGAGAAAGCCTCCTGGCTTGTTGCTGAGGATGTACATCGACTTCCCGATCACTAAGGAAAGAAACTAGAGCAACGGTCGCTCTCTGGTGCAGAGTCTCTGGATCCACAGATTTAAAAATGTCCCATGCTTGCTGAAATGTTGATTACACATAGGGGATCGGTCTCCTCCAACTTGACAGAGTCTGTAGTAAGTGTCTGTACATCATCATCCATTCAGCATGGTCAAAATCTTATAGAGTAGACCTACCTGTGGATAATACTCTACAAGTAAGCGGGTTTATTATGATGACATCACTGCTGACTGCAAGGTAAACGCCGATTGCTCACTATTTCAGATAAACTCGAATATGCTTGTTGACCATGGCATAAGACCAGACGAGTGTAAGTAATAGATTAACTAAGTGGTACAAGATATCCCAAGGGTAGAAAATCCGACTGTGGATACCCCTCACAAAAAACTCCTGTTTTCCCCAAAAGCACCAGGGTATCAATCCATCAACATCCTTTCTCACTAGAACCACATGCAAAGTTGTCTGTGTGCATGAATGCAGTCCTATCTTGATAGTTTACTAATAGTGGGAATAACAAATGTGTCTCCAGACCGCTTGTTCCTCAGGTGTGTCAAAGTAAAAAAGTAGCGCGTCTCATAAACCTTTCAAACATGCCGAGGTGAGACGAATTCGTAAGGCTGCTGTGCAAATCCAAACTAATTTGCAGGGTATGTTTCAATTCCAGTCTCACTGTCTTTTTGTGTCTCTGTGCCAGGTCACTTGATTTAAAAGTCTGTGTCCTACGTCTCATCCCCTATAAGATAGTAGGTTATGCAGGGATGGCAGCCTTCTCCATGTTGGTTTCCTGTGGGTCCTATTATTTCTTAGTGGAGGAGGGGGTGGGGGGTGATTAGTCCGCGTCATCTCAGGTCAATAAAAGTCCTACAAAGGCAGTAGGGTACAAGTGGGTCTGAGGGGGCAGGAGCAATTGTGTCTGTTAAATGATATTAACTCGCCACAGTGCTATCATGAACAGAGACCACCCGTTATAGGAGGCTGCTGGGGTGTAAGTTTATAAGAGGATCGCAGCTGGAAGCAAGGTGACATAATCAACGTGGCGGGGCGCGTCTTTTTAATTATAATGCACTCGTAATGGGGGTGAGGTGCGCACCATGTTCAAGCCCTTTAACATCTGCTATAACGTCACTTTAAAAAAAGTGACTCTAATAACGTAATGATACTATTGTTTAAGAGAAAATCCTATATCTTAAAGCCACACAAAGTCAGGCATGGGTCGTTTTTTATTATATCTAAAGTGTGTGAAACTTAGAGAGGGGAAATTTAATAGTCTTTGCGCTAAAAATCCAGGTTGGGTTAATAAGCCGATGTGATTATGCCATTAAGGGAAGGTAGCATGTCAGTAGTGTTGTGGTCGATGAACCATTAAACAGGGGTTCACTAGGGAAGAACAAAATGGATTAGGGTAATTTGTCATTCCTGTCGCATAAATCACATGTGACAGTAACGAAATGTCATTTTTGTCCGGTTATCGGGGATGCTGATGAACGACTGGGAATGACGGTCTGAATGGCCAAAGCCAAGAGTGTGGCATCTAACTAGATGTCTCAACAAGTTGATTAATAGGAGAAGCATAGCCGTCCTGCCTTCCGCTAAAGTGTCATGCGACCCATAATGACTAACAGGCAGAAACGTCCAGGAGGATTCAACCCTAGCAGACTGGGTGCCAGAACAGAAATCGCTGACGTTGTAAACCACTGTGTAGGTCCGTGAGGAAAGTGACACATGGACCGTTCCGCAGACGCAATACAAATTAGAGCCCCATCCAGATAAGTTGATCCTGAAATTAAACCAGCAGGCGGGCACCCAGCCCGTGGTCCATATAGTGATATTATAGCCATGGTCCGAAGTCGTGTATATTATAAACCAAGTGTGTCCAAAGATAGGTGATATGGTGAGTTACACAATGGATCCAGATAGTGGATATTATGTATCAATTGTTCCAGATGTGTAATAATTATAAACCATGGTCCAGATAGTGAATATTATAGACCAGATGGTCGCAGATCGTAATATTATAAAACGCATGTTCCAGATGTGATATAGTAACCAATGGTCGAATAATGATATTTAAACCAGATGGTCCCAGGATAGGTGATATTAAATAAACCTGGTTCACCGAAAAATAGGAATAATTATTATCAATTGGTCCGAGATATTGATATATTACCGACTGGCCCAGATTAGTGAGTCTTATAGGAAGGACAATGGGTGCCAAAGATAGTGATATTATGGGACCTCAGTGGGGGTCCAATAGTGATAGTTATTACCACTGGTCCGATAGATGAATATTATACCAAATGGTCCAGATAGTGATATTATTATACAATGGTGGGTCACATAGTTGATTAGTTAATAAAGTCCAATGTGTTCCAGATAGTTCGGAGTTTATGGGACTTTCCAGGTCCCAGATGTTATATTATGTGGGCCCGAATGGTCCAGATAGTGAGATTTCGTATCAAGGGTCCATGATAGTGATATTATATACCTAATGGACCAAATAAGGGATATTAAAAATATCGAAATGGATCCAGAATAGTGAATATATTCACCGAATGGTTCCACAGATAGTGGAGTAGTTGATTATCCGGGTTTGTCGCAGATAGTGATATTGGACGTAATAATCAAGGGTGGCAGGATCGTTGAAATTGGGGTTACAATGGTCCAGCAAAGTGATAATGAGTAGATCAGAATGGGTACCCAGATAGTGTAATAGGTGGAATAAAAATTATCACAGGTGGTCCATATAGTGGATAGTATGATCAATTGTCACACAGAAAATACGTTATATTATTACCACTGGTACACATATAGTGATTACTTTACCAATGGTCCGATCGATAGATATTAATGAATCAATGGTCCAGATAGTGATGTTACGGGACCGAGGTGAAAAGATCCCAGATAGTAGATATAGGGGTGGGTCCAAAAGGGTAATTAGGTTTGATAAAGAACCAGACGTCCATCAAGGGTCACACCGGCTATTCACTTTGGTTTTTTTTTTAAAGGCGGCCTACCTACAAGTTGATCCAGAGGGAAAGCAAAAGAAACCCCGGGAGAGGCTAAAAAGGGAGGGAAAAAATTCCTTCCTGACTCCCAACGCAACTCGGATAATGTTCCCGTGGATCACCAGACATCTATATAGGGTATAATAAACATCCCAGTAATTCTCAATATTTTTTTAGTTTAGAAACTTAAATATCCAGGGCCTGTTTGTTAAGTTAGTACAATGAACTTTGGGCCATTACGCCGGGACAGTCTGCGACTGACAGGTTCCACAGTTTCGCACACGTTCTCACTGTAAAGAAACGCAAATCTCCTAACCTGAAGATGGAACTCTTTTCTTCAACCTAAGATGTCCAAGTCCCTCTGATAGACCGTTAGTGAGAGCGCATGCCGGCAGTGAGATTAAATCATTGTATGGGAAGGGGCCATTATATGTTTGTATAGTTATCATGTCCCCCGACCGCAAAGAAACCGCCGCATATCTGGTCCATTGTAAGAGGGTCACATAACTTGTCTATCTGCCTGCATATTCAAGCCCCTCCTTCCCCGTATTAATGTAGTTGCCTTCTATCTCGGACATGGCGGATCAATTTTTACCAGGACTAGTAGGTATTATTATGCAAAGGGGCACGAGATTCGTGACATCTTATACCAATGAGTCGACAGGAAAATAGTGATATTATACCCACGTGTCGCAGGGAAATATTGATATTAGGTAATCATGGTCGCAGATCGTGCTAGTTAGTATCAATGGGTGGCGGCGGAATAGTATATTATTGACCAATGGTCAGCAGTAGTGAGTATATTTACCAATGGTCCAGATATGCTATTAGGTAACACAAGTTCCAATAGTGCGGATACTTTACCGAATGTACCATATAGTGATATTAATTATCAAAATGGGTACCAGATAGGACTACATATATGCACTGGATCCGATAGTGTGAGTAAAATTATTGGACCGAAGGGACGTAAATAGGAATCCAGATAGGTGATATGTAAACTTACCGAATGTGTCGGATATAGTGATATTAATGCAACAAAATGGTCCAATGTGATATTATTACCATTGTCTCATAATAGTGGATTTTATTATCAATGTGGGTCCAGATAGGGAATAATTATAACCAAGTGGGTCAGATAGTGGATACATTATAAAACCATGAAGTCAGATAAAGTGATATTTTACCAAGGTGGTGTAATACCAGATATTATAGTATTACCAATGGTCCAAGATAAGGATATATTATTACCGGGACTGGTCCAGAATCGTGTGGTATTATTATAATGTGTACCAATAGTGAGGTATTATTACCTAAATAGGTCAGATAGTGACAAGTATAAAGCAATGTTCCAGATAGTGATATTATAAACCAAAGGTCCCAATAGTGTGATAATTACTTACCAATGGTCCGGACATATGATATTATTATCACTGGTGCCTATAGTGAGTATTTTATCATGGATCCATATAGTGAATTATTACCCAAGTGGTCCAGATAAGTGAATTAGTGTACCCAATGGTCCCAGATAAATTGAGTATTATAGGGAAACAATGTCCGAGATATGATGGTATATAAGACCGACTGGTCCGATAGTGGGATAGTTGTTACCATGTGTCCAGAGGGTAGTGAATATTAAATTATCAATGGTCCAGATTAGTGATAGTTGAAAAAAGGGAATTACCAATAGGTCCAGATAGTGATATTATAAAACATGGTACCAGATATTGCTGTTATAAAGACCATGGTCCAGGATAGGGTGTATTATTAAACCAATGGTCCAGATAGTGGGATGAGTAAGTTAGGTCCAATTTGTCCAGAGGTAGTGATATTATTAGGGCGACTGGGTCCAGATAGTGATATTATTAAACACCGGCTGTCCAGTATAGGTGAGGTATATTACCAAATGGTCGCAGATAGTGCATATAATCAATTACACAATGGTCATATTAGTGATAAAATATTACCGAATGGTCCTATACAGTGGATATTATTAGGAAAAAAAGAAAAAACAAACTGGTCCATATAGTGGGGATAGTGAGGTTGGGGCCAATGGTCCAGATATTGTTATTAATACCGACTGGTTCCCAGAGTAGTGGAATTAGGGTTACACAATGGTCCAGATAGTGTAATTATTACCAATGGTCGATAGTGATAATTATTATCGAAGTGTTCCATATAGTGATGATTATTACCAAAATGTTCCAGTCATAGTATGCATATTATAAACCAATGGTCGCGAGATAGTGCTGATTGTATTCCGGGAATGGTCCCATATTTGGTGAATATTTGTGTAACAATGGTCGAGATTGTGACATTATTACCCACGTGGTCCCAAGTGAGTAGTTTGATATTAGTGTATCAATGTTGGTCCAGATAGTGAATATTATTCACACAATGGTCACATAATTAGTGAAGTTGATAACCAGTGGGATGCCAATATAGTTATGGGTATCACCAAGGTGGTGTCGCCGGGGAGTATTTATATTATTATAATGGTCAGATGCGTGATGATCATTTAACTGCAATGTGTCAGATAGTGGATGAGTTATTACCATATGTGAAATACGCAGATAAAAATTCTGTATAGTATTACCAATGGTCCCAGATAGGGATATTATAACCAATGGTCCGAGAGATAGTGGGATCATTAGTTACCAATGGTCCAGATAGTGATATATTCTCAATATGTACCACGATAGTATATTAGTTATCACTGTCCAGATAGTGATAATTATTACCGGATGACGAAATGGTGCGCGGGGGAAAATAGTATAGTTATTACGCAATGGTAACAATAGGATAGTGATAATTACATTACGCCAATGGTCCAGATAGGTTAGTATTATTAAAACCAATGTCCAGAGTAGTGAAAGTATTAATATATCAATGGTTCCCAGATAGGGATTATGAAAACCAAAATGGCCAGATATTGAATGTCATAAAACCAATGGTCCAATAGTGATATTATTACCAATGGTCCCAGATATGATATTATCCAAATGGGTCCAGATAGGGGTGATAGTGATTACAAACATTGTCCAGATATGAATATTATTAGTCATGGTCCAGATAGTGCTATTCAATAGTACGCACTGAATTGGGCCAGAATAGTGGGATATTATAAACCATTGTTCGCGGAATAGTGATGGGGGTTTAAAACCAATGGTCCATGAAAGAAAGAGGATGTGGATATTATTACCAATGGGTCCAGATAGTGATATCATTACCAATAGTTCAGATAGTGATATTAAGGGTTAGTCCAAGTGGTCCAGATAGTGATATTTATTGACCGTCGTGTTCGCAGATAGTGGTCTTATTATCAATATGGTCCATATAGTTGTGAGTAATTAAATACAATGGTCCAGATAGTGAATTATTATTAACGAGATGGTCCGAGATAGTGATCTTAATACCAATGGTCCAGAAAATATGTGATATTATAGAACTCAATGATTCCAATAAAGTGATAAAGTAATTACCGATGGTCCAGATAGTGATTATTAATTACCAATGGATCCAGAAGGTAAAAGTGATGATTATATATCATGTCCAGGGTACACGTGGTAAGTGTTGTGACAATGGTTTCCTATAGTGGATAGTGTGAGAGGACCCATGGTCAGATAGTGAAATATTTGTTACCAAGGGTCCATCTTGGTGGATATAAATTGTTAACCCAATGGGTCTCAGATTGTATTATTACAATGGGTCCAGATAAGTTATATTATTGAGTCAATTGGTACCAGATTAGTGATGATGAATTAAATGCCATGTCCAGCTAAGTGATATTATTACCATGTGTCCCATATAGTGATATTTATTTATCAATTGTCCAGTGAGTGAAGAACAATACTTTAGTTGACGCAAAGGGTCCCAGTATGTGAATTTATAGGGACTCTAATGGTAATCCAAGATATGTATATTAATAGAAGGGGTCAATGTTCGTATAGTGATAAAATTATTGATACAGATTGGTCCCCAAGGATAGGTGTGATATTATTCCAATGTTCCAGATCAGCGAGTATTATTATGCAATGAGTCCAGAAAATAGGTGATCTTATTACGTAAAATGGTCCAGATAAGTGATAGTGGTAAATCTGCAATGTTCCAGATTGAGGTGATATATTATTAACGCCGAAAGCGTATCAGATAGGATAGTTATAGAACGCGGAATGTTCCAAGATGGAGGTGGAATTATTATCAGATTGTGCCAGATCAGGGGGGGGGGTGATATTGATTACCAAGTGTCCCGATATGCGGATATTATGCATCAACTGGTCCAGAAATAGTGATATTATTACTAAATGGTGCCAGATAGTGATATGATTAGTCAATGTTAACACGATTTTGTGATATGTATTACCAATGTGTCCCAGATAGTGAATATTTGAGACACCATGTCCCGCAGGATAGATGATATTATTACCAGGTGTGTCCAGGGATAGTGATAAAATGTATGTACGCAAATGGTCCAGATTGTTATAAAAACAAATTGTAACCATGGTCCCAATTGTGATATAATAGTACCACTTAGCCAGAATGAAGGGGAAGGAAAGAAAAAAGAAAGGTGTATTGTTACCCGGAAAATGTGTGTCCATCATAGTGAGTATGGGCTAACCCAAAATATGCCCAGATCGTGTATTATTCATCAATGGGTTCCAGTAGGATAAACATTAAGTAATCAGTTGAAGTTCCAGATCTTGATATTATTAGGCCAAAATGTGAATTCCAGATATCTATATTGATTGGAGTTCGAAAATGGTCCAGTATGAGTATTCTTACTAATGTCCAGATAGTGATATTAATTCTACAGATGTTTCCAGATTGGGTGCATATATACAGGTGATCCATATACGTGATATTATAACCAATATGTCCAGATAGGGGATATTATTACCAATGGATCCGAAGTGATGGGAGGAATTGATTACCAATGGTCCAGATAGTGAATCAATGGAGTGTGATCCAATGTGAAAACCCAGTATAGGTTATGGATTGAATACAGGACGTGGTCCAGATGTGATATTATGGGACCAATGGTCGCAGAGTGAATATAGATATAAATTGATCGCATGTGTCCAATAGTGATTTGGGGTATATAATGACCCCTGGTCCCAGATATGATATTTTATCAATGTTCCAGATAGTGATATTATTACCATGGTCCCAGAGATATGATATTATTACGGCAATGTCCAGATATTGATATTAATTACCCGTCCCAAGATAGTTATATGGTATGTACGAATAGTCCCGAGGAAAAATAGTGTGGCGTATGGAATTCTGCAGAAATTAAGTCCGATGTGATATTATTATCAAATAGGTGGCCAGTGATAGTTATTTATTAACCCACAGAAGGTCCACAGATAGTGATATGATGACACCCAGGTGGGTCCAGTATGAGGTGAGTGATATTAACCAATGGTCCAGAATAGTGATATTAATTAGCCACCTTGTCCATATACGTGATATTATAACCAATGGGCCCAGTCAAAGATATTATAACCAAATGGTCCATATGTGATATTTAAAAGGGGGGATTACCACAGGGTTCCGAGATAGTGAATATTATTACCCAATGGTCCCAGGGATATTAGTACATATTCCCGGGAAATGTTTCCAGAGGTACGTGAATCCATGTATACCAAAATAGGGGTCCGATAGTTAATAAGGTGTGAAAATTACCAAAGAAATGGTCCAGAAATGTGATGAGTATAAACCAAAAAGTTGGGTCCGATAGTGATATTATTAAACCACTGGATATCCATATAGGGATATTATAACCCAGGGGCCAGAATAGTGATATATAACCCACGGAACCAGATAGGTGATCTTCTTACCACTGTGTATACCAGATAGAGTGACTATGACAGGATTACCATGTTGGGTCCCGGATGGGTGATAATTAATGTCTACCAGATGTTCCAGATAGGGTGAATTATTATGATCACAAATGGTGACAGATAGTGAATATTCTTACCAATTGTCCAGAATAGTTAGATATTATAAAAATGTCCATATTAGTGATATATAGAAAGGGAAAAACCATGGTCAAGATTTGGATATTATTACAATGGTCCAGAATATTTCTATTATTACAATGGTCCAGATAGTGATATTATTACCAATGGTCCAGATAGTGATATTATTTACCAATGCAGTAGTGATATTATATCAATGGTCTCATAGTGATATTATTACCATGGTCCAGATAGTGATATTATTTACCAATGGTCCAGATAGTGATATTAATACCAATGGTCCAGATGTGATATTATACCCAATGTTCCGATAGTGATATTATTACCAATTGTCCAGATAGGTATATTATACCAATGTCCAGGATAGTGATATGTATTACAAAAATCAAATGTTCCAAATATAAGTGAATTAGTTATTACCAAAAAAATTTTCCAGATGGGTGATAATTATAGGGCCAATGGGTCCCAACTAGTGATATTTTGGGTACCGGATGAGTCCAGGGGGATTGTGCGGTATTGAAAATAAGCGCGAAATGGATCCGAGATTGTGATAGTATTAATGTACCAATAAAGGTCCCAGTATAGTGAATTATTATCAATGTTTCCAAGATAAGTGATATTATTATCATGAATCCATAGAGTGATAGTATTACCCAATGTGGTCCATAGTAGTGCTCTTATTAAGAATCGAACAATGGGTCCCGCAATACGGGTGGATCAGAAATTAATTACCAAGTTGTGTCCAGTCTAGTGTGAGAATAAAGTTATAAAACCAATGGCCATATAGTGATATTAATTCTCAATGTTCCAGATAGTGTAAAATCTGTATTAATCACGTGGTGCGATCTGGCATTTATTACTATGGATACGCGCAGTGAGCTAGTGATATTATTATCATGTGTTCCAATTGTGAGATAGTTAGGTACCAATGGTTACCCAAATATGAATTATCACCGCAAGGGTCCCATATAGATGATACTTATTCACCATGTCCAGATATATGATATTATTACCATGGTCCAGATAGTGATATTATTATCAATGTTCCAGATAATTTGAGTATTAGGGGGAAAAGGAAAAAGTGGGTGACGGGGAAAATGGGTCCAGATAGTGATTATAACGGCAGTCATGGGTCCTCAGGATAGGATGGGAAAAAATTATTGATCATGGTCCCGGATAGTTGAATTAGTTACCAATAGGGGGCCCCAGATTTAGTGATGTATTATCCAGTGTTAACCATATAGTGATAATATTACCAAGGGTGCGCAGATAGTGATATTAGTAGACCAATGGTCCCAGAATAGTGATATTCATATAAGACCAAATTGTCCAGAATGATATTAAATGTCCCAATGGTCCAGAGTAGTGATATTATTGAGCGCAATGGCAGGAGGTGGGGAGTGATAACATAATTAGTCAAGGGTCGCTCTGATAGTTGGAGTGAGGTTATACCAATGGAATCCAGTAAGTGAGAATATTCTAGGAAGTCCCAATGGGTCCAGATAGTGATATTTAACCGCAATGGTGGCCCCAGATAAATGGATAGTATTATCCATGTTCCAGAGATAGTGATATTCAATAGGGACAATGGTCCCGAGATAACGATATTATAACCAAGGTCGAGATAGTGATATTATTACCGAATGGTCCAATAGTGATATTATTACCACTGGTCCAAGATAGTGATTTATTACCATGGTCCAATGTGAATATTATTACCAGATGGGTGTCCGAAAAGTGTAAGTAAATATTATTAAACGAATGTTTCCAGGATAGTGATATGTAGTTATCGGAGAGGGGGTGCAAACAGGAAAAAAAAATCGGGAAAAAAGATGGGAAATAGAGTATATATACCAATAAAAGGGTTCAACAGATAAAAGAGGGGGTTGTATTATAAAAATACCAAAATGGGGTCCAGATAGTTATATTAGTATCAATGTTCCCAGATAGTGATATTATTCCATTATGGTCCCAGATAGTGATATTATACCATGGTCACAGATGATTATATTACATTATCAATGGCCAATATGATATGATTTGGCAATGGCCAAGATATTGTATATTATTACCGCAAAAGGGGAATGTTGGGCCGCTAGAATAGTGTATATTATATTATCAATGGTAACCCATATAGTGAGATATTACCAATGGGGTGTTGCCGTTATGTTTATGTAACAATGAGTCACGGATATATTGGATTTATAAGACCAATGGTTCAATATTGGTATTATAACGAATGTCCCAGATAGTGTCTAGTTACTTATGCACTTTTCCAGTAGTAGTGATAGTTATAATCACCAATGGGTGGTCGAACCAGATAGTGTATTATTACCGGGAATTGGTCCGACTTAGGGGGGGGGGGGGGGGATATTATTAATCAATGGTCCAGATATGATATATTAACCATGGGATTCGGCAGATAAAGTGATATTAATAACCAATGTGGTCCAGATATTGAATTGATTAGTACCATGGATCACAAGATAGAGTGGGGTGATAGTTATAAATGTCAATGTGTCCCAAGATAGTGATAAATTATTATCGGAAAAAATGGGTCCAGGGATAGGGTGATATTATTACCCAGATGGTCCAAAGTGATCGATATTATTATCAGAATGTATCGCAGGATACGAATGAATTATTACCAATAGTCCCAGATGCGATATTGAGTAACCACAAATGTCCCAGATGAGCGATATTGCTTACAATGGTGTGGCCAGGATATATATTATTCGCCAAAATGGTAACAGTAGTTTATTATGACACATGATGTCAGATAGTATAATAATTATTAACCAATAAGGTACCAGATAGTAGACTATTATACCAATGGGGGGTGCCAGATAAGTGATAGTTGTGGTGACATCAGTGTCCAAAGGGGTCTTTGATGTAGTTAGGGTACGCAGTGTTCCAGGTATAGATATGTATTGTAGGCCAAATGGTCAGATAGTGATAATTATGTACCGAATGGTCCGATACTTTCTATATTACAGAATAAGGTCGCGATAGTGTCCAGTATAGTGATATTATTACCATGGTGGCAGATGAGATAATCGAGGGTTAATGTAAAATCAAATGGTCCCAGATGAGGTGCAATAATTATTATACCAAAAAAATGGTCCAATAGGTGATATTGTTATAATGTGATCCAGGCTTGGCATAATTGAGTGTACCAATGTGATCAGAATAGTGAAATATTATATAAACACCGAAAAATTGGTCGGCAGAGGTTAGTTGGAGATTATTATTAAGCCGAATGGTCCAGGAGTGGTGACATATTAGTACCGGAAAAATGGTCGAACAATAGTGATATTGAATTACCAATGGTCCAGATATTGGATATTCTCTACCACAGGGTCACATAGGATGAATAAAATTCTTCCAAGAGGTATGGTCCAGATAGTTGTGAAGTTGATGTAACCAAAAAATGGTCCAGATAGTGAATATTATTAAACAATGGTCAATAGTGATATGTAAACTTAATCAAGTAGAAGTCCCAGATAAGTGGATTTAATATAACCAAAAATGGTACCCAGATGTGTATATTAGTTTACGCAATGTGTCGGCAGATCGTTATACGTTCTATGAGCAAAAATGGTCCAGATAGTTGAATGGGTATTATCCAATGGTAACCAGATGAGGTGATATTATGGTACCATGTCCACGATAGTGGATATTATTACCCAATAAGGTCCCGAGATGAGTGATAGTTGGATTGACCAGAAATTGTCCCAGGGAAAATAACATATGGATATTATTATCACATGGCACAGATAGTGATATTTTAGCCAATGTAACGGACGCAATAGGATGATAATAATTGAGAATCAAGTGGTGCCATATAGTGATAAAGAAATTAATAGTCAATGGCCAGATAGTGATGATATACCAATGGTCCGGATATGATACATTAATAACCATGGGAATCCAGAATAAGTGAGTATGGATTATCAAAAATGTGTCCATAACTAGATGGATAATAGATGATTTACGCGAATGGCCCATGGAGAGAATGAACTACATTATGTATCAATGTAACCAGATCGTGGAGGGGGGTCTTGATTACCGAGTGTCCAGATGTGAAAGTATTATGTACCAAAAGTGGTCCATATGTGATATTTATTTACCAATGTCCAGATAGTGATGGATTATACGCAATAATTCAACAAATAGTTAAATATTATTACCGAATTGGGTCCAGATCAGTGGATATTATTATCAGGTGTCCAGATAGTGAGAATTATTAACCAAAAAATGGTTCCAGATGAGATGATACTCTTATAAACCAATTGTCCAGGATATGTGATATTTTACCAATGGGTCCAGGATATGTGGATATTATCCAGGGGTCTCGATGAGTGAGTAACTTAAAAGACCAGGATGTCACACAGAAAGAATATTATAACCCACAATAGTAAAGTCCAGAAGTATGTGATATTATATACCAGGAGAAGGAAAATGGTCCAGATAGTGCTACTAATTACCAATTGGCCAGATAGTGTAGTGTAGTGTAGCCACTGTGTTGGCCGAGGAGGAGGTGAATTATTACCAATGTCCACTAGTTTATGATTACAATGTTGCGCAGGATATGTGATATTATTAGTCAAGTTTCCAGATAGTGATATTATTATCAATGGCCAGGATAGAGTGTCATGGATTGATGTACGCGATGTCAGACTAGTGGATATCTATTAAGAAGAAAAAGGAAACAATGGTCCAGGGTAATAATAGTAGTATTACCAATGGTACCAAGGATAATGATACTATAATTACCACTGGTTGCCAGAATAGGTGAAGGTGATAATTACGCACAATAATGGGGTCAACAGATAGGTGAATAATTACATTACCAGATGTCCAGAGATAGTGATATTATTAAATCAAATGTCCAGATAGTGATGATTATTATCAATGTTCAGAATGTGGATCTTATTACCAATTGTCCAGATAGTGATGATTATTACCCATGTTCCGATAGTGATATATACCCAATGGTCCCCATATAGTGATATTGTTTAACCAATGGTCCCAATTGTGATATTGTAACACAATGGTTCCAGATGTGTGATATTATTACCAATGGTCCCAGATAGGATATTAGTATCATGTTCCAGATATGATATTATTATCAATGGTCCAGATAGTGATATTATTAACCAAATGGGTCCAGATAGTGATATATTTATCAATGGTCCAGATAGTGTATTATTCCCATGGGTCCAGATAAGGGTGAATTATAACAATGGTCCAGATTAGTGATATTAATTATCAATGTTTTCCGAAAAAAATGTGATATTATTAAATTACCCACTGTCCCAGCTGTGATTATTAGTACTAATGGTCGCAGATAGTGATTTATTAATCAGTTCCAGATTTGATATTATTTACCATTGTCCAGATAGATGATATTATAAACCAATGTGTCCAGATAGTGATATATGACCAATGGGGGGTAGGAGGTGAGGTGGTGAGGGAAGAGGTGGGGGTTGCTTTTCGTTCTATCCGCTTTCTCCCCCTGTTTGTCCTTGCTTCAAATTTTATTTACGTGGAACCAATTTCAATATTTGAGAAAATTGGGTTCTTTTTTGGACCCTGCAATGTGGTGCGAACGGTAGGGGGGGGGGGGGTGGTACAAAAGGGGATGGTGTGACAGTGGTTGTTGTAGGAGGTGGGCCAGATAGTATCATTTATTGCCAATGGTCCCATAATAGTGGATATTTATCACTGTTCCATATATTGATATTATTACCATGGTCCAGTATAGGATATTATACAACCAATGGTCCAATAGTGATATTATTTATCAATGGTCTCAGATAGTGATAATTATTACCCATGGCCCAGATAGTTATAATTATTCGCACTGTTCCCCAATAGTGATATTATTACACCAATGGTCCAGATGTGATATTATTACCAATGGTCAGAATGATATTATTCCGAATGGTCCAATAGTGATTTATTACCATGTCCAGATATGATTTATTAACCAATGGTCCAGATAGTGATATTATTATCGAATGGTCCAGATAAGTGATAATTATTACCAATGGTCCCCAGATAGTGATATTAAACCAATGGTCTCAATAGTGATATTATTACATGGTCCAGATAGTGATATTATACCAATGGTCCAGAACTATGATATTATAACCAATGGTCAGATAAAGATATTATAACCAATGGTCCCGATAGTGATATTATTACCAATGGTCCAGATAGTGATATTATTACCAATGGTCCCAGATAGTGATATTATTACCATGTTCCAAGAGTGATATATTACCACATGGTCCAGATAGGGATATTATTTATTACCAATGTTTCCAGATAGTGATATTAATTATCAATGGTCCAGATAGTGATTATTATTACCAATGGTCCCCAGATGTGATATTCCATTACCAATGGTCCAGATAGTGAATATTATTATCAATTTTCCAGTAGTGATTTATTCCCAATGGTCCGATAGTGATATATAACCAATGGTCAGATAGTGATATTATTCTATCATGGTCCAGATAGTGATATTATTCCAATGGACCCAGATAGTATATGATAATTACAATAGGGTCCAGATAGTGATATTCTATCATGTCCATATATGATTTTATTACCAATGTTCCAGATAGTGATATTATACCAATGGTCCCAGATAGTGATATTATAACCAATGGTTCAATAGTGATATTATAACCACTTGGTCCAGATAGATGATCTTATTATTCATGTTTCTCAGATAGTGATATGCTTACCAATGGTCCAGATAGTGATATTAATTACCATGGGGCCGATAGTGATATTAATTATCAATGGTCCCGATAGTGATACTTATAACCATTGGTCCAGATAGTTATATTATAACCCTGGTCCAGATAGTGAATTATTACCAATGGGCCAGATAGTGATATATTATAATGTTCCAGATAGTGGATAGTTATTATCATGGTCCAAATAGTATATTATTACCATGGTCCAATAGTCGATTTATATCGTCAATGTTTTTTGTTTTTCCAGAATAGCGATAGTATTACCAATAGTCCCAGATAACGATATTATAATACAAATGGTCCAGATAGCGATATTCCTTACCAATGGTCCCAGATAGCGATATTTATTACCAAATTGTCACAGTATTGATATTATTAACCATGAGTCATGATAGTGATATTATTACCAATTGTCCACGATAGTGATATTATTCCAATGGTCCAATAGTGATATTATTATCCATGAGTCCAGTAGTGATATTAATACCAATGGTCCAGTGAGTGATAATATTATTGACCAATGGTCCAATAGTGATATTATTACCAAAAAAATGGTCCTAGATAGTGCTATTATTACAATGGTCCAGATATGGGTCCAGGATAGTGCTATTAGTACCAATGGTCCAGATAGTGATATTATGTCATGCCAATAGTGATATTATTACCAATGGTCCCAGATAGTGAATATTGAATTATCAATGTTCCAATAGTGATAGTATTACCAATGGTCCAGATAGTGATATTATTACCAATGGTCAATATGATATTATTACCAATGGTCCGATAGTGAATATTATTACCATGGTCCAGATGTTGATATTATTAACCAATGGTCCCGATAGTGGATATTATTACCAAATGGGGCCATTAGTGATATTATTACCGAATGGTCCAGAATAGTGATATTATTGACCATGGTCCAGATAGTGATATTATAACCAATGGTCCAGAATAGTGCTATTATTATCATGGTCCAATAGTTGATATTATTACCAATGTCCAGATAGTGATATTAGTAACCAATGAATTCCACAAAAATATGAGTTATATTATTACCAATGGTCCAGATAGTGATATTATTATTACCAATGGTCCGATAGTATATTATTACCATGGTCCAGATATTGCATTATTACCAATGGTCCCCAGAGAGTGGATATTATTACCAATGGTCCGATAGTGATATTCTTATCATGGTCAGATAGTGATATTCTTACCATGGTCCAGATAGTGATATTATTAATCACTGGGTCCCATATATTGATATTATTTCCAATGGTCCAGTATAGTCTGAATATTTATAACCATGGTCCAGATAGTGATCTTATACACCAATGGTTCCATATAGTGATATGTATTATCAATGGTTCCAGATGTGATATTATGACCAATGGCCCAGATAGTTGATATTATTATCAATGTTTCCAGATAGTGATATTTATTTAACACTGGCCAGAAGTGATATTATTACCAATGGTCCGATTGTTGATAGGGTGGTATTACCAATGGTCAGATGTGATATTATTCCCAATAGTCCAGATAGTGATAATTATTACACCAATGGTCAGATAGTGATATTATTAATCATGGTCCAGATAGGATATTGAATTACCACTGGTCCAGACATAGTGATATAATAAACCATGGTCCAGATTAGGAGATTATTACCAATGGTCCAGATAGTGATATTATTACCAATGGTCCCAGATAGTATATTATAACCAATGTCAGATAAGATATTATAACCATGGTCCCAGATAGTGATTTATTCCACTGGTCCAGATAGTGATTTTTAACCGATGTCCAGATAGTGATATTATCACCAATGGTCCCAGATGTGATATTATTACCAATGGCTCAGATAGTGATTTAGTACCAATGTTCCAGATAGTGTCTTATATCAATGTCCAGATAGTGATATTATTACTCATGGTCCCAGAATAGTTATAAATTATTTACCAATGGTCCAATAGTGATATTATTATCAATGTTCCGATAGTGGCTATTATTAACCAATGGTCCCCAGATAGTGATTATATAACACTGTGTCCGATAGTGATATTATTATCAATGGTCAGATAGGTGATATTATTAATTCTTACACAATTGCCCAGAGAGTATTTATTACCAAGGGTTCCAGAATAGTGATATTTTATCACAATGTCAGACTAGTGATATTATAACCATTGTCCAGATAGTGATATTATAGGGACCAATGGTCCAAGATTAGTGGATATTATTACCAATGGTCCCAGATAGTGATATTTACAAGTGTTTCCCGATGTGATATTATTATCAATGGCCAGAATATGATATTATTAGACCAATGGTCCAAATCGCGATATATTATCAATGTTTCCAGATAGCGATATTCTTACCAATAGTCCAGATAGCGATAAAATGTCTAACCACTGGTCCCAGATAGCGATAATTCTTACCAATGGTCCAGATAGCGATATTATTACCATGTTACAGTAGTGATATTATTACCCATGGTTTCAGATGTGATAGTTTTACCAATGGTCCAGATAGTGATATTATTAACCAATGGTCCAGCTAGTGATATTATGATCAATGGTCCGGTAGTGATATTTATTACAATGGTCCGATAGTGATATTAAATTACCAATGGTTCCCCAATATTGAATATTATTACCTGGCCATATATGATATTATTACAAATGGTCAGAATGGTCCAGATAGTATATTATTAACCAATGGTCCAGATCGTGATATTATGGATCATGGTCCAGATAGTGATATTTTACCAATGGTCCCAGATATGATATTATTATGCACTGGTCCCGATATTGATATTATTACCAATGGGCCAGATATTATATTAGGAACAAAATGGTCCGATAGTGAGTTATTTATTACAAAGGTCCAGATAGTGATATTATTACCAATTGCCAGACAGTGATATTATTGACCAATGGTCCCCGATAGGTGATATTATTTACCAAATGTCAGATGTGATATTATTACCCAATGGTCCAGAGTGATATTATTACCCAATGTCCATATAGTGGATATTATTTCATGGTCCAGATAGTGATGATTATTAACCAATTGTCCAGTCGTGATATTATTACCAATGGTCCATAATAGTGATATTTTTATCAATGGTCCAGATGTGATATTATTACCAATGGTCCAGATATTGCTATTATTATCAATGGTCCCAGATCGTGCTATTTATAACCAATGGTCCAGATAGTTATAGGTTATTAACCAATGGTCCAGATAGTGATTATTTATTACACTGGTCAATAGTGATATTCTTACGCAATGGTCCAGATAGTGATATTATTACCACTGGTCCAGATAGTTGATATTATTACCAAGGGTCCAGATAGTGAATTATTATCATGGTCCAGATAGTGAGTTTATTACCAATGGTCCAGATGTGAATTATTACCACTGGTCCCAGATAGTGATATTAATTGACCACCAATGGGTCCAGAAGTGATCTTTATTAACCATGTTCCATAGATAGTGATATTATACCAATGGGTCCAGATAGTGATATTAATTAACCAAATGGTTCCAGATAGTGATCTTATTACCAATGGTCCAGATAGTGAATATTGTTCCAATGGTCCAGATAGTGATATTATTATCAATGTTCCAGATAGTGATAAGTATTACCAATGGTCCAGATAGTGGATATTATTTCAATGTTTTCCGATATGGATATTATTACCAGATGGTCCAGAAGTGATATTCTTACCATGGTCAGATAGTGATTATTATTTTAGTAATAATTTGGTTTCGTGGTTTGCTGGCAGCTTTTCTTCTTGTTAGTTAACAATTTAAATATATTAAAAAGTCCTGTAATTTTCCTTTTCTGACTTTTGTTGTCCTAATAAATATGGATGTTGTGGATTATATATTTTGGGAACAAGACGGTACCATTGATTCCTGTGGCTGTGCCTGGTTGACACGTAGGGGGCAGTAATTGGAACCACACAATTTGTTAAATAAGGGATGCATACAAATAAAAAAGAAAGTCCATATGCACACTAACCCGGGCGGTGCAAACAACAGTCAATATCCCCACTCAAGGGAACGGAAATTACTATAAAGTATCAGGTAGACTTCACTCCAAACGGTGAACGATTTAATTAACAAGAGCCAACATCAGCAAATCAAACAACGTTTCGGGGTAACAAACCCTGATGAAGTGGTTTTACCCCGACGTTGTTTGATTTGCTGCATGTTTGGCTTTAAAATAAACATTCACCGTTTGGAGCGCAGTCTACCTTGATATTTCTAGTGTTAAGTAGAGGGTGTAATGGGTGGGTGTCTCCTGCCAATTGGTGCTAGTGGGAACCACCTGTTAACAGATTAAACGTCACCCCCACCAACGTAATTACTAAGCTGTTCCTTTCTAATACCTTAAAATATCTCCTCATTTCAATAATTTTCGTCTTTGGTACTTAGATTGGTTTCACAGTCCCAAAATGTCCCGAAAAGCAAGATCTGTTCCCTGTACAGTAGATTAATTACTTGTCTCTATAGAAGTCAGGGAGTTGTTCTGAAATTCACGACGTAATATTCATCGAGATCAGTAGAAAGGCCAGAAGAGTGAGGAATTAATAACCAGGGCCGGAGTCATGCATCTTTGTCCCAGGATTATGTATAGGGGAAAGAGACTTTCGCCTACATACAAACTCAACATAATCCAGAAATCATGGGGGGCCCATCCAGAGTAACAGAAACATAATCCAGTTACGGACAGCAGAGAAATCCATACAGGACTGGGCAATGCTCCCTTAACAGTGCAGTAAAGATCCATTTAACAGGGCAAGTAAAAGGTCCATTAACAGGGCCGTAATAGGTCCATTAAACATGGCAGTTAAGATCCCATTAACATGGCAGTAAGGTCCATTACAAACAGGGCAGTAAAGGTCCCAATTACCAGGGCAGTAAGGTTCCCCTCACAGGGCAGTCAAGTCCATTACCAGGGCGTAAAGGTCCATTAACAGGGCAGTAAGGGTCCCTTACAGGGCATTAAGATCCATAAACAGGCATTAAGGTCCATTAACAGGGCAGTAAAAAAAGTCCCTTAACATTGCATTAAACGGTCCATTAACAGGGCTGTAAAGTCCATTAACGGTCAGTAAGGTCCATAACAGGCCAGTAAAATGTCCATTACAGGGCAGTAAAGATCCTTACCAGGGGCAGTAAGGTCCATTAACAGGGTCAGTAAATTTCCATTAAAAAACAGGGCATTAAAGTCCATTAACAGGCAGTAAAAGTTCCATTACAGTTCAGTAAAGGTCATTTAACCGGGCAGTAAAGGGTCCCTTACCAGGCTTAAAGGTCCATTAACAGGGCAGTAAAGTCCATTACCAGGCAGTCAGTCCATTAACAGGGCAGTAAAGGTCCCCTTAACATGGCAATTAAAAAGGTACCATTAACAGGGCAGTAAGGTCCATTCCACTGGCAGTAAAGTCCATTAACCAGCCAGTAAATGTCCATTACAGGCAGTAAAGGGTCCAGTAACAGGGCAGTTAAAGGCCATTAACAGGGCAAGTAAAGGAAGTCCCATTAACAGCAGTAAAGGTCCATTAAACAGGCAGTAAGGTCCATTACAGGGCAGTAAAGGGGTCCATGGTAACAGTGGCAGTAAAGTCCATTAACAGGGCAGTAAAGGTCCATGAACAGGTCAGTAAAAGGTCCATTAACAGGGCAAGTAAAGGTCCATTAACAAGGCAGTAAAGGTCCGTAACAGGGCAGTAAGGGTCCATTTAACAGGGCAGTAAAAGGTCTTTACAGGGCATCTAAAAGGTCCATTAACAGGCAGTAAGTCAATTAACAGGGCAGTAAGGTCCTTACGGCCATCAGGAGATCTAGTACAGGGCAGTAAAGTGCCTCATAGGGCAGTCGAGAGACAGTAGACAAGGGCCAGGAACAGAGTCAGAATTCTAACGTTGACACTACACAACAAAAAACCCATTAAAAATTTTTTTTGTGATTTAGGAAGCGTTTTATGCAGTGGATAAATGGCAACGCAAAACATGCCATCAACTTTCATTGATTTGTTACCACACTAACCGGCTAAAGCGAGCATTGCGTTACAAGAATCAAACACACACAAACACACAAACCCACACAAACACTCACAAACACCACACACACCCACAACACACCCAACACAGTAGTAGAAAAGAACCAGTGACAGTGGACTTGTGAAGAACATTGTAAATTGGGAAAACTGTATGAGGTGAAAAGCAACATAGATTAACATTTAAATTTAACATTAGTAAGTTGAATATAACAGTAACATAATACGGTAAATATTAACAGAGTAGTAGAATAGTTATAGAACATAGTAACAGGTAAATATTAACAGTAATGATTGAATAGTAAAAAGTAACATAATAAACAGGTAAATATTAACAGTAGTAAGTGAATAGTAATAGTAGAATCGTAACAGGTACATCTTAACATTAGTGAGTGAATAGTACACAGTAAACCATACTAACAGGTAAATATAAACAGTATGAGTGAATAGTAAACAAGTAAACATAGTAACAGGTTAAATATAACAATAGTGAGTGCAAGAGTAACAATAACTAATAACAGGTAAATCATCAACAGTATATGAATAGTAACAGTAACATATTTAACAGTAATAGTTAGGGACTTAGTGAGTGAATAGTAACAGTAACATAATAACAGTGTAAATATAACAGTAGTTAGGTGAATATCACATAACATAGTACCCGGTAAATACTAAACAGTATTAATTGAATAGTCACAGTAACATAGTAACAGGTAAAATTAAACCGTAGTAATTGAATAGTACAGTAACATATTAACAGGTTTAATATTAACAGGATGAGTGAATAGTAACAGTACATATTAACAGTAAATATTAACAGTAGTGAGTAAATAGTACAGTAACATATTATAGGTTTAAATATAAACGTAGTGATTGAATAGTAACAGTAACCTTACAGGTAAATATTAACAGTATTGATTCATAGTACCAGTAACATATTTAACATGTAAATATTAAACAGTAGGGAGTGACTAGTAACGTAATATAAGGGAATAACAGTAAAGATAAACAGTAGTGAGTGAATAAGTACAGTAAACACAGTAACAGGTCAATATTAACATATTGGAGTGAATAGTAACAGTCAAACATCATAAACAGGTACATATAAACAGTAGTAATGAAATATTACAGTACAACAATATTAACAGGTAAATATTACCATATGAGTGAATCGTACAGTAACATAGGTCAAACCAGGTAAATATTAACAGTAGTTAGTGAATTAGTAACAGTAACATAATACAGGTAAATATAAACAGTAGTAAGTGAATAGTAAAACAGTAACATAGTCAACAGGGGTAAATATTAACATAAGTGGAATGATAGTAAACAGTAACATAGAAACAGGTAAATATAAACAGGAGTGAGTGAATAGTAACAGATAACCTAGTACAGTTAAATATAAACCAGGTAATAAGTGAATAGTAAAGCTCAACATAGAAACATTTAACTATAAACATTAGTAAGTGAATATTGTAACTGTAACATAGTAAACAACGGGAACCTATTAACATGGTGAGTGAATCGTAACAGTAACATAATCCCCTGTACATATTAACAGTAGTGAGTGAATAGTAACAGAACAGTAATATTAACCGTAACATAGACAGGTAAATCTTAACAGTAATTGAGTATAGTAACCGTAACATAATAACGTTAAATATAAAACAGTAGTAGTGAATACGTAACAGTAACATAATAACAGTAAATAAAACATTAGTAAGTGACTAGTTAACCGGTAACATCGTACAGGTAATTTTAACATAGTGAGTGAATAGTAAACATTAAGCAATAACATGTCATATAAACAGTAGTGAGTGATGGATTACAGTAACATAATACCCGGTAAATATTACAGTAGTGATTGACTAGTAACAGTACAATAGTAGACATGTAAATATTACAGGAGTGCAGTGATAGTAACCGGTAACATAATAACAGGTAAATATAAACAGTAGTAAGTGAAATAGTAACATAAACATAGTAACAGGTAATATTACCAATAGTGAGTGAATATAAACAGTAACATAAAACAGGTAAATATAAACAGTAGTAAGTGTAATAGTAACAGAAACATAGAAACCAGGTAAATATAACATTATTGAGTGAATAGTTAACAGTAACATAGTAACAGTAAATATAAACAGTAATTAATGAAATAGTAAACGCACACTAGAAACCGGTAAATCATAAACATAGTAGTGAATAAGTACATAGTAACAGGTAAGATATTACATATTGAGTGGGGAAAGTAACGTAACATCGTAACAGGTAAATATAAACATAATAAGATGACTAGTAACAGCAACATAGAAACATAATATAACAGTATTATGAATATAACAGAACATAGAACAGGTAAATATAAACAGTAGTTAGTGAAATAACCGTAACATAATTAACGAGATAATATAAACAGTAATAATTGAATATTAACCGCAACATAGACCAGGTAAATTCAACAGTAAGTAAGTTGAATAGTAACAGTAACATAGTAACACGGTAAATATTAACAGTAGTGAAGTGATATACAGTACATAGAAACAGGTTAATATAAACAGTAGTGAGTGCATAGTACCAGTAACATAGAAACAGGTAAATCATACAGTACGAAGTGATAGTAACCGTACATAGTAACAGGTAAATATAAACATTAAATAAGTGATAGTAACATACAGCCACATAGAAACAGTTAAATCTAACAGTAGTAGTGAATAGTAACAGTACGTAGTAACATGTAATATAACCAGTAAAAGTGCTAGTAACAGCAACATAAAACAGTAAATATAAACAAGTAGTAAGTGAATAGTAACAGTCATAGTAACAGGTAAATATTAAAGGTGAGTTGATAAGTAACAAGTACCATAGAAACCCGTCAATATGACACAGTGTGAGTGAATAGTAAAAACATTGCATAGTAAACAGGTAAATATTAACAGTAGTAATTGAATAGTACAGTAACATAGTACCAGGGTAACTATTACATATGGGTAAGTGAAAGTAAACAGTACATAGTAACAGGTAAATATTAACAGTAGTGAGTGAATAATAACAGTAAATAGTAACAGTTAAATATTAAAGAACAGTAGTAATTAATAGTAACAGTACCATAGTAACAGGTAAATATTACCAGAGTGATGAATGGTAAACAGTAACCTAGAACAGGTAAGTTTAACAGTAGTGAGTTAACTGGTAAAATTAACATAGTAACAGGTAATATTAAACAGTAGGAGTAAATAGTAACAGCACACATCAAACAGTAATATAAAAGTCGTGGTGAATAGAAACGTAACATAATAACAGGTAAATATTACATTAGTGAGTGAATGGGTACAGTAACAGTAACAGGTAATATTAACAGTAGTAGTGAAATAGTAACAGTAACATAGTAATAGGTAATATTAACAGTAGTGAGTGAATAGTAACATTAACACTAGTAACAGTAAATATTACATTAGTGAGTGAATAGTAACAGTAATATAATACCATGTAATATAAACAGTAGGAGTGAATAGTACATAACACAGTAACAGGTAACTATATAACAGTAGTGAATGAAATCGTTACATTAACATCATAACATCGGTTAATATAACCGTAGTAATTGGAATAGTAAACATTAACATATTAACAGGTAATATTAACAGTAGTGAGTGAATAGTAACAGTAACATAGTAACAGTAAATATTAACAGAGTAGTGAGTGAATAGTAACAGTAAAATAATAACAGGTTAATATAAACAACAGTAGTAATGAATAGTGAACAGTATCATAGTCACAGGTAAATATTAACATTATGAATGAATAGTCACACATAACATCGCAACACAGTTAAATGAACCAGTAGTGAGTAATAGTAACAGTAACATAAGTACGGTCAATATAAACGTAGTAAGTGAAGATAGTAACAAGTCATTAGTAACAGGTACATCTTAACTGTAATTGAGTTAATAGTACCAGTAACATAGTATCAGGTAAATATTAACAGATAGTTGATGAATATACCAGTAACATAATAACAGTTAAATATTAACAGTAGTGAGTGAATGGTACAGTAACATAGTACCAGGTAATATGAACGTAATAAGTGAATAGTAAACAGTAAACATCCATAAACGTAATATGAACATAGTTATTGAATAAGTCCCAGTAACAGGTAGGAACGGTGAAATATAAACAGTAAAACGTGAATAGTCACAGTAAACCTAATAAACAGTACATATTAACAGTAGTGAGTATAGAAACATCAACATAGTAACAGGGTAAATATTAACAGTATGAGTGAATAGTAACAGTAACATAGTAAAACAGGTAAATATTACAGTAAGTGCTGAATAGTAACAGTAACAGAGTAACAGGTAAATATCAACATTAGTGCGTGCATAGTAACAGTCACATAATAACAGTCAAATTTAACAGTAGTGGATTGAATAGTAACAGTAACATAGTAACAGGTAAATACTAAACATTAATAAGTGAATAGGACCAGTACATAGTAACAGGTAAATATTAACAGTAGTGAGTGAATAGTAAACAGTACCATAGTAAAGGTCAATATTAACAGTAGTGAAGTGAAATAAGTCACAGTAAACATAGTAACAGTAAATCTTACCAGTATTGAGTTGAATAGTAACATTACCATAGTACATGTAAATTTACAGTAATAAGAATGAATATTAACATTAACATCGTAACCGTAATATTAACAGTAGTGAGTGAATAGAACATAAGCATAGTAACAGGTTAATATAAACAGTATTAAGTGAATAGTAACAGTAACAAATAGTAACCGTAAATATTAATACATTATTAGTGAAATAGTTAAATGGTAACTATTAACAGTAGTGAGTGACTAGTAAACAGTACCATAGTAACAACGTACATTTAAAGTAGTAAGTAAATAGTAACAGTACATAGTAACCAGGTAAATATTAACAGTAGTGAGTGCAAGTAACAGGTCACATATAACAGTAGGTGATTGAATAGTACAAACAGTAACATAGTAACAGGTACTATAACTCAGTAGTGAGTGAATATTACAGTAACCATAATAACGGTAAATATTAAACAGTAAGTGAGTGAATAGTAACGTAACATAGTAACAGTAAATAAAACAGTAATAAGTGAAAGTAACAGTAACATAGTACATGTAAATATTAACAGTAGTGAGTGGACCCGTAACATACGGGGTTAAGCAGTAATATTAACAGTCGTGAGTGAATAGTAACAGTAACCTATTAACAGGTTAATATAAACAGTAGTAAGTGTAATAGTAACATGTAACTAGTAACAGGTAAATATTAACAAGTAGTAAGTAATAGTATGGTAAATATTTAAACGTAGTGAGTGAATAGTAACAGTAACATAGTAACACGTACATATTAAACGTAGTAATGGAATAGTAACGTAACATAGTAACGGTAACTATTAACAGTAGTGGTGGGAATAGTCAACAGTAACACAGTCACAGTTATTATTAGCAGTAGTGAGTTAAAAGTAACAGGTACATAGTAAAAGCAGGTAAATATTAACAGTATGAGTGAAATAGTAAACAGTAACACAGTAACAGGTTTATTTTAACCAGCAAGTGAGTGAATAGTCCGGTAAATATTAACATAGTAATTGAATAGTAAATGGTAAATATTAACCAGAGTGGTGAATTAGGAAACATTCAACATGTAACAGGTAAATATTAACAGTAGTGAGTGATAGTAAAACAGTAACATAGTACACGTACATCTAAACGAGTAAAGTAAATGTAACATAACATAGTAACAATGTAAATAGTAACAGTAGTGAGGAATAGTAAAGTACACAGTAACAGGTTATTATTACAGTATGAGTGAATAGTAACAGTAACCTAGTAACGGTCAAATATTAACATATTGAGTGATCAGTTTCAGTAACACATTAACAGGTAAATATTAACAGTAGTGAGTGAATAGTACAACGTTAACATAAGTAACAGTAATATAACAGTCAATGATGAATATAACAGTAACACAGTAACAGGTAAATTATTAACAGTATAAGTGAATAGTAAACAGTAAACATAGTAACATGACATAGTACCGAGTTTAGCGAATAGTAACAGTAACATAGTAACAGGTAAAATTAACATTACTGGGTGAATGTAACAGTAAACACAGTAAACTAGGTAAACTATTACAGTAGTGAGTGAATAGACAGTACCAACAGTACTCAGGTTATTATTAGCAGTAGTGAGTAATAGTAAACAGTACAACAGTAACAGGTTATTAATTAGCAGTACTGAGTGAATAGTAACAGTAACACAGTAACAGGTTTATTATTACTCGCAGTAGTGAGTTGAAAGTAACAGTAACCATAGTTACTAATTTATTTATTACAAAACCACAAAACCCTTAAGTCTATTATTGACAAACCATGCCCCCCCTAAATCTATATTTATACAACCACGCCCCTCAATCGATTATTTACAAAAAACCACGCCCCTAACTTTATTATTTTACAACCACACAACCCCACATCTATTATTTACAAACCACTCCCCTAAATCTATTATTTAACAAACCACTCCCTCAATCTTATTTACAACCATGCCCCTAATTCTATGTACTTACAAACCATGCCCCGAATTCGTTATTTACAAACCACCACCCCCTACATCCTATTATTTACAAACCCCACCCCCTACTCTATATTGACAACCACTCCCCTAAATAGTAATTTACAAACCACACCCCTATTTCTATTATTTACAAACCACGCCCCTAATTCTATTATTTACAAACCACACCCTACATCGATTATTGACAAAACCACTCCCCCTAATCTTTATTTACAACCACACCCCTATTCTTAAAACAAAAAAAAAAAAAATTTTGAATTTTCACAAAACCACTCCCCCTAATTCCTATATATACAAAACCATATGCGGCCCTAATTCCTATTATTACAACCACGCCCCTATTCTATTATTTCAAACCACGCCCCTAGTCTAATATTACAAACCACACCCCCTAATTCTATTATTTTAATAAACCACGCCCCTAATTCTATTATGTACAAACCATGCGCCCTAATTCTATGATGTTACGAACCACACCCTCTACATCCTATTATTTCAAACCAACACAAACCCCTACATCTATTTTGACAAACCACTCTCCTAAATCTATTATTTACAAACCACAAAAACCCTAATTCTATTATTTTTCAAACCACGCCCCTAATTCTATTAGTTACAAACCAGCGCCCTAATTCTATTATTTACCAAAACCACGCCCTAATTCTATTATTTCACAAACCCCATAAATAAGGGATAACCACCCTCTACATCTATTATTTCAAACCACACCCTCTACATCTATTATTTACAAAACCACACCCTCTAACATCTATAATTGACAAACCACATGTCCACCCCTACCTATTTTTACAAATCCACAACCCCAATTCTATTATTACAAACCACGCCCCTAAATGGTCATTATTTACAAACCAACAAACCCTTAATCTTTATTACAACATGCCCCTAAATCCTATTATTTAACAAAACCATGCACCTAAATCTTATTGTTACAAACCATGCCCCAAATCCTATTATTTATGTACAACCACACACCTAATTCTATTATTATACAAACCACGCTCCTACATCTATTATTGCAAACCACCCACCTAATTCTATTATTTACAAACCAACACGCTCCTACATCTATTATTTACAACCACTTCCCTAAATCCGTTATTTACAAAACCACTCCCCTATCTATATTGTTACAAACCACAACACCCGAACTACATCTATTTAGTTACAAACCAATTTTCTAATTCTATTGTGATGATCACAATCATGGATTCCTCATTTGACATTTACTGGGTTCATGCCATCCTAAATTTCAGCTTGGGGTATAAATTGGATGGTTCTTGCCTGGCCATGCCTAATCAGATTAACGGCTGATCAGAAAAAAAACGCAAATCCGAAAACTACGGGCAGATTGGGCGGTCCATAAGACCCCCTTACGACTATGCTTTTACAAATGTATCTGTCACTATTCCTCAACTGACTATACTATTTACCTGTTACTATGTTACTATTACTATCACTCACTACTGTTTAATATTTACTGTTACTATTTAACTATTACTATTCACTTACTACTGTTAATTTTACTGTTACTATGTTACTGTTACTATTCACTTCTATTGTTAATATTTACCTGTTACTATGTTACTGTTACTATTCACTCACTATTGTTGTACTTATTACCCTGTTACTAATTTACTATTACTTTCACCACTACTGTTACAGTTACGTACTAATTTTACTATTACTATTCACTCACTATTGTTAACTATTTACCTTTTACTATGTTACTATTACTATTCAACTCCTACTGTGTTACTATTTACCCTTCTATGTTACTATTACTATCCACTCACTCCTGTGAATATTTAACCTGTTACTACTTTTTCCTGTTACATTCACTTACTACTGTTAAGTCTTACCTGTTACTATGTTCCTGTTACTATTCACTCCACTACGGTTACGATTTACTGTTCCTTTTCCTATTACTATTCACTCACCTACTGTTACATTTACCTGTTACTCATTTTTACTGTTACTATTCACTCACTACTGTTAAATATTTACCTTTACCTATGTACTGTTACTATTCACCTCACTACTGTAATATTACCTGTTACTATGTGTACTGTTCTATTCACTCACTACTGTAATATTTACCTGGTACTATGTTTACTGTTCAACGAAAAGGAGGGCTATTCACTTTCTACTGTTAAATTACCTGTTAGCTATGTTTACTGTTAACGTATTCACACTCACTACGGTTAATATTACCTGTTACTATGTTACTGTTACTATTCACTCACTACTTTAATATTTACCTGTTACTATGTTACTGTTACTATTCACTCACTACTGTTAATATTTACCTGTTATTATGTTACTGTTACTATTCACTCACTACTGTTAATATTTAGCCTGTTTACATGTTACTGTTACTATTCACTCACTACTGTTAATATTTACCTGTTACTATGTTACTATACTATTCACTCACTACTGTTACTATTTACTACCTGTTACTATGTTGGACTGGTTAACTATTTCATCACTTGTACATATTTACCTGTGGACTATGTTAACGGTGAATGGGAGGTACTTACACCTGGTTAAGGGGAGGTACTTACACCTGGTTAAGGGGGAGGTACTGACACCTGATGAATGGGAGGTACTTACACCTGGTTAAGAGGGAGGTTTTGCAGTTATTCTATTTTTAAAATAAAATCCATTTGGTCTCTCCCCCTATAACTTACCTGATTGGCTGATGGAGATGTTGATGGCTCCGTATTTGGGTTGTTCAGGGCTCAATTCAGACACTTGGTTAAATGCCATCACCTCAATAGTATAAGCCACTCCGGGTAGCAAACCAGACAGATGAGCCCTTGATTGAGTGAGTCCCACTTGCCCTGGTGTGAAGGTGACGACATCTCCACAGCGCAGACATCGCCCAGCCACACATTCCTTACAGGTCACCGAGTACATCACATCGGAGCGTCCACCCAGGTCCTTAGGGACCCTCCAGGTGACCGAGACGGCTCCAGGGCCCGTAATCTCATAGTTTAGATCCCACGGGGCACTTGGGGGCCCTGAAAAGAAAAATAGAAATCAGAGGGTGTCAGTAGGTTATTGTACAAGTGACCACACATGCAACAATCCCAGTGTGGTATAATACCTACTGTCATACAATCCCTGTGTGGTATAATACCTACTGTCATACAATCCCTGTGTGGTATAATACCTACTGTCATACAATCCCTGTGTGGTATA